>UELU01077544.1:13425-29859 GCA_900490025.1 Megastigmus dorsalis | reverse complement strand
CCCCCCCCCCCTCCCTCCATCCCTGCTATCGATCTTGTAAATGAGAAAACCGTCTGGAATACGACATTATTGTTATATACTTCATAGCGCGAAACAATAAGTCTATGGTATTCTCTTATTATTTACTCTCGCGATGTTTGTCGAAGAAATCATTCAGTTTCTTCGAAGTTTTAAATTACGCTTTTACCTCCCGTTTGCTTTGTTAAGAAGGATTTGACCGCACATTTACACACGTGTATATAAAAAGTAAAGTGGAATATAATGACAACAAAGTGAGAAATACATTTCACATGAAAAAAAAAATTCTTTCCACTATTGTTCATATCTATATAATAATAGTAATAATAATAATAATAATAGTAATATTGATAAACAACATTTAGTAAAGCTGAAAAAGAGACAGTAGAGAGAAAAAAGAAAGAGAGATAGAAGTTGGTTGAGGACTGTGTGGACCATTTCTAACTGGTTCCTAACTAGCTCCTCTCCTTCTACTATGGTATAGCGACGTATCTTCTCAGTCAATATCAATGGTTCCTTTTCTTTTACAAATCATATTACATATAACTTTTTATATAAGAATTAGAAATGTCTTTAAAACTTCGAAAAAGCTTTCTGAAATAATAATAATAATAATAATACTAATAATAATAATAATAATAGAGATAATAATGGAGAAACCGGTTAACAGTTTCGTGAATTTTGCGTCATGAAATTCGCATTCAACTCGTTATACAACAGCAAATCGAAAATCGAGGTAAAGATTTCTATTTTCAGTTTATTCTATCGTTGCAACATAACATTTACACAAATTTCAATTTTCTTTCCAAACATGTAAAACACGAAGTCTTGACCTTAATTTTTCGATACAGCCGTTGTATGTAACGCAAGTAAAAATTACCGAAACTTTTAGTAAGCGGCAAGTTCGCGACGTCTTTGATCGATGAATAAGTCGACTCGCAAAATGCATTTTCATCTACTAAACCGGAAGTGTACTGAAAGCTTTCGGTAATTCTCCCCGATCATTAGCATCCCTCACAACATATTCAGAATGAAATTATAAGCCTAGGCTGAAAGATTTCAGTGCGGCGTGACTCGACGCATATAACAGGCCTGACATTAACATAACGTAAAGGGAAAAACAGTATATAATATTTTCTATACTTTCGTCGTTTTGGGGGGGAAGCTCGTGCGCATGGGTGTATGTAACTTATTTTTTCTCTTATATTTGCATATTCAACTCAAGTCCATTAACTTTCTCACATCGCTCGATGAACTCTCGTTCGTTCGTAATCTTACTGACAAACTTTTTATATAAGAGTTAGAAAAAAATAGATAAAGAAAATAATTAAATATATATTCACATATATAGATTATGTAAGAAAGAATAATACGCGATTGATGTACAGATTGAAAACTAATACTGTCATTTGCCGGAAGTGCGAGTTTACACAGAAAAAGTAGTAAAAATAATAATTATAAAATATCAAAGACAAAAGAGATCTAGAAAAAAATATCACTAGGAGTATAATAATATATAAGTTTGAAAAATGTGAAAAAAAGTAGGATTATTGCGCGATTATCTACGAATATATATATATATATAATCTCATTTTGGGTTAATAAAAGGGGGATTGTACTTTTCAAAATATGTATACAAATATAAATATATAAAAGAAGTTGCTTCGTGATTGGCGAGGTTCGTGCCACTGACCCAGAGGACTAACTCTTACACACGGAGTCCCTCCAATTTTTTATACACTCATTTTCTTATTTAAATATGTACAATTATCTTATTATCTTAGTTTTTTATACAGATCGTTTCAGATTGGAAAGATAGACACTTATATTATTTCCTAACGCGAGAGAGTCTCAAGATGTGTTGTTTTCCTATTTTTTTTTTTTTTTTTTCATTACGAAGAGAGAAAAAATAAAAAAAATGTAGTAGAAAACGCGCCAAGCTCGCGAGCGCCCGCACTCGAATGAGAAAAAAAGCTTCCCCTGGCGCTCGACGAGTCGACGTAACTTTATACTAGACAGAGAAAGAATATACAGTCGAAATACACAGAATAGTGATAGGAGAAAAGTATATATTTTTTTGAACGTCATTTTTTTTTTCTTTTCTTAGAAGAGAAAAATACTGTAATGGTTCCTCAGAAACTCCTGAATGTTTATATACGTACTATCATTGCGCGTGAAAAGTGATAATGTTTCGTTTGCCTTTTCAGTATGATCGAAGAATATTCCGTTACGTACAAAGTCTCTCAGGAATTCCTGAACGAGGAATTATGTATTTTTTCTAATGCGCGCTCGTAAAGTTTGTAATTTACTTATTTGCCTTTGTCACGGAATGAAGTCCAGAGGGTTTCCTCTGGATGCGAATTTTTTAAAATCGTTTGATAGAGAAAAAAATTTTTTAAAATGACAGAAACGTTTCGAAAGAATCAAGACAAGAGAATCGTGAAAATGAAAGTGTACGAGAGAGAAGAGGAGACGTAAAGACAGTGATAGAGATATAGAGTGAGAGGGAGAAAAGAGAGAGAAAGAGAGAGAGAGAGTGAGAGAAAGAGAGAGAAAGAGAGAGAGAGAGAGAGAGAGAGTAATAAGAAAGAAATAGAATAAGAGAAAAGTCACGAATAATCCTGAGTTCCTGAAATACATAGAAAAAAGATGACGGCAAATCCGGCCCTTCTTTAGTTTGACAATAAAAAATATATGTATATAATGACGTCACAAATTAAGTAAGAATTATCGCACAATGAGGGCCTTGAAATGTCGATTTATTTCGAATCGATGAAATGAGACAGATAGAGAGAGAAACAGAGATAGAAGAGAGAGATAGAAGAGAGAGATAGAAGAGAGAGAGAGAGAAAGAGAAGAGTAGAAATAATTTTAGAGAGAAAGAGAGTGAGAGAGTGAGATAGGGATAGTTACCTGAGTCTGCAGTCGTGTCAGACCACGGATCCACAGAATTTGTCCGGCGCGAGGCTTTTTATCCGAGTCTGCGTCGAATTTCTCGTCTCCCAAATTCATAGCGCCAATATCATCCGGCTGGCCGCGGCCCCATCTGTTTTTAAAAAACATTAAACCAAAGTTCTTCATATTACTCGCATCACGCTGCCTTCTGCGGAGAGTAACAGCTTTTTTGTTATTTTGTTAGTATTGTTTTTCAGGTCTTTTGTTCTCTCGGTGAACGGTATTTTGTTTGATTTTTTTTTCTTTCTTTGCCTTCGGGTAGCTTCGCAAATATACTCTTTGTTAATGACAACTTCGCAAAGTGCAGACAATATAATATCGTTTTTCTTTTTTATTTGGCAGAATTTTGAGTCAGCACAGTAACGGCTGTTATCGAGTTTCCAATTGTTTTTTTATTATTCTTTTCTTTTTTGCTCTTTGTCAAAGATTATGTTTGCATTTTTTCGGATTGGTGTTCCGCAGGCGTCCTTCATTCCTCTCACTCCTCCAGACGGAGGCGCCCTTTCGGCGGTCCGACTCCTGACTCTTCCACCGGGAACTCGAAGAGATAATCGTCGGAAGTATTAGAAGAGAAGTAGACAGCAGAGAAAGAAAGAGATAGAAAGATCGAAAGATTAGGGGGCAGGGGGCAGAGAGGGTGGGGGGGGGGCAGGTGTTAAGAAGGGCAAGGGAAGATATCGTATAATGGATATCGCCAAAATGTTTGCAATGGACCTTAAAATGAGGCTGTTTTGCAGCTGCTTCTTTTCAAACCTCGAAAGACATTGAGCCTCACATTATTAAAAATAACGCTACAATCAATTCGATCGCCATTTTTTTTCAAATTAATCTGAAATCTTTCTTTCGCTATTTAATTCGAGACATTTTCGGAAGGATAGCAATATTCAACTATTCATGCAGTATTACTAAAATAATAACAATGAATATGAATATTATCCTAACAAATGTACTTTTATAAGCGTCATGCCGTAAACCCATTTTGAAAAAATGGCACACAAGTCTTTCAAGACTGAAATAGAGCGTTTTACACAGAACATATAAAGCCTCACTTTTAAATAGTCCATAACCAATAAACATAAAGTAACATAAAATAAATAATAACTAAATGTGGTGGACGAACATGAGTCGACAAATGAGAAGAAAGAAGGTGGAAAGATGCCTTTTTACCATCCGTAACATGTAAATGACGTTTGCAGCGAAATATGATATAAACATTAATGAATCATTATGATAATTGCGAACAACGATTGATGGCAAATATAGTAAAAAAATATTCATGACTTACGCGCGCTGCTCCACAGAGAGAACAGTGTATAATTATAGTAAAAAAAAAGTATAGTAAGTACGAAAGAAAAAAAGATTAGAGAAAGAGAAAGAGAAAGAGAAAAAGAGACGGAGAGAGAAAGATGCGAATGGTTTTTGTGTAGTACAGAGGTAGTGCCTGGTGATAGTGATTATTTAGTATATCATATATACATGTTAATATATATTAGTAAGTTTGGTTTTCGGTTTTTGGTTAATTTCATTAGTTGTCGCTATATGCAGGCACGCGCCTTCGTTATGGGTTACTCAATATATTCGTGTGGAGGTAAAATATCGATGACGAATGGCTCAATGTGATCGTTATATATAATACTGATAATAAGAAATTTAAAAAAATTATTCATTCAAGGATTTTTCTAAATTGGATACTATTTAGAATCAGAACAACTGCGTTTGTAAAGTGATACTTCACTTTAGAAATCGCGCTCCATTTACAATTCTATGATTTCAGCTAATATGTTATCATCTAAAAAATAAAAATACGAAAATCAACTAAGAATCTAATGAAACGTTCATTCTTATAAAAACAGAAAAAAACTCAAGTTCGATAATGATAAATGTAAATCTCACAAGCTGTGTCAATGCGATTGAAAATTACGCATCGACGCCAGGCCCAAATTCAGAAAACAACTAAGTTTCATCAACAATAATTAAAATTCAATATTAAAAACACCTATAGACTTCGATGAAATTCATCTAGACCGATTTCATGGAAGTTACGGGTGCAGGTAATGCACAAGATTTTACAATAAAAAAAAAAGAGGGAAACCACATTGATTCCTCGCAACGACTTTCATTTTCATGCAGCGCGCATATAAGAATCTATAAAGATTGGTCATTCGGTATAATGTTAAGATTTTTCGTATTCTGTTCAGTCAAGTTTCGCGTGTCCAGAGACATATGTGTCATTCTATAAAAGATATCTTGTATCATCATCAACACGTGCTCCAATCTTCTCGCAAATATCGTGTTTATATACAACGATACATCTTCCGTGGTGTACGAAAATCGTTCACAACGATTTCTTTTTTTTTTTTCGTGTTATAATTGACGCGGGATAAAACAAAATGCGGTTATATCCATGTTAGTTGTAGTCGTCATATCATGTATAAAGTAAGAGAGCCGTGTCGATTGTGTTAAGATATGAAGAAATTTATATTTTGGTCATTGTTGTTTTGTTAATAGTCAAGTTTGAAATCACCTGACGTATATTCGCACTTGGTCTTTTGTTTTCTTGTAGCATTATTTTGGATTTGTTATTCGCAAGCTCTTATGGATCGTAGGATGTGCTAGGAATAGGATCGAATTCAAGGATCGTCGAAGCTTGTCGATGTAGGCTATGGATTCCGAAGAATCGCAGCGCTCTTGCAGCAAAAAAGCGAGTTTCTTCCAATCTACAAAAGAAGTGTACGTTTCGTATGTTTGTTTTCGTTTGGCGGGATTTTTCCATGTCCACTTGTTTTATTCAGTCTGTCCAAAAGAGAAGGAAGGACAAGGGGATTAGCAAATAAAGAGAATTATTCCAATGTTGCTCAGTTTTAATTGTCCTTTGATTAGTAATGGGATCCTCTGCACGAGAGGTGGATTGCTAATCAAAGAATGATTAAAATTACTTTGAATATGTCATCGGTGTTACGCTTTTTCTTTTGTTTATGAAAACAAGGAAAAGGCGTAACAATTCGAGTTGCAATAATGTATTTTGTGTTTTTGTTTTTGAAAAGAAGCCCATTTTTTCTCTAAAGAAAGCGAGTTCTTGTTTAAAAAGACTCTCAACATATTTTGGATTCTAATTACTTTAATCGATTACAAACAAGTACGCAGACTTTCAAAGTACGTCTCTCGGTGTTTCAAAATTTTAAGCATGCAACATTCAGCGTGGTGGTTTTGCTCTTTAAAAATGGAAGAAGCGGGATTATGGTTAATAAAGGAATGAGAGCAAACGCACTAACGGGGGCGGAAGTATAAATAAAAAATAAAAAAATATCAAGTTAATTGCGTTAGTTCGCGTTTAAGGTGAATACTGCATGGGGTAGAATTCATTTCTAACATGCAAAGGTCACTACCACGTACTACAGATAGGTCCAGGCGAGGACTACTCATTACTTATTACAATTCGCTAATTATTCTCTCCGACTGGCGACTAATTCAGCAGTTAATCAAAAAAGTTAAGAAATTATTAAGGCTTTTACTAATTAATTGAAAAAGAATTGCAAATTTATCATTGTAAAAATCTAAAAAACTAACATTGAGTGTACTTGTTCATTTTTTTTCTCATTAAAATTTTACATAGACATAAAGGCACCATGCGCCAGCTTTCTTCCCTCGTTGGCTACTCACAAATATTAAAATAAATAAAAATTGAAAAAAGTAAAAAAAAAAGAACTAAAGTTGTTAAAAATCTTTCCTTTGTATCCGAGAATCTACTCGAACTTTTTTACCTAAAGGTACGAGTGTTAGAATCATCGGAAAAAAAAGAAATTTTTAAAAAAGGAAGACTTCTGAAAAAACAAGAAATAAGAAAGAGGAAATAGAGAAGTAGAGAGATAGTGAGAACGATATAGACGCTCGTTGAGAGCGTCGATATACAGTTGCTTTATCAAAGTTTGTCACTTAATTAAAATATATTAAAATTGATTCTTTGCTGATGTTGTAAGACTTACGAAAGGATCTTGGGAATACTGCGTGTAGGAACCGTCGTGACTAATTGGCCCCACAGCAGTGTGCCAATCCCAAAGAATAGACACCACATCCACTGTTCTAGAGTTAAAGCTTTTGTGCTGAACGCCATCTTACCATACTGGATAATAACCACCTGGAAAAGAGCGCAGACGTTTTCGATTAATAATAAATAATAATATGCTCTGAACAATCATTCATTAAATATTATTTCAATAAAAAAAATTCAGTATGTAATTTTAAAATTTAAAATGCAAAACTTACTTGCGATAAGCAGGTACCAATCCAAATGGAATAGAAGATGGGGTTGGTAAATATTCCCTGGAAGACGTTTCGCTGGCCATGAATCTTTCTGGCGTTGAATTCGTTGAACAGCGTCATCATGACAAACGTATTAAAGATAACGGTGAAGTGCTGACTGGGCGCGGCACCAGCTGTCCCTCGGCCACTGGGAATGTCGAGCATTTTATCCCCTAGAAGAACATTATTTAAAGAGAATGTAATTTTTTCAGATTCGCATTTAAGAAACATTATTTAACTTGCATTTAAGGATATTATTAACACTTTGCTTATGTATTTAATAAGTTTAAATAAATGTGCAATAAAATTATCAACTGAAGCTCATATTATAGGAAACAATTCTGAATGAACTGTTGAAAAGAATGTATTTCAAAAGTGTACTCTGACTTACCAAGGAAGAGAAGCATAAAAATTATGGTCAATTGATAGATGGCCTGACCAAGAATGTTCTTCATCATCGTCCTGGAGATGAGCGGTTTCGTCCTGCCGTAAGGCTTCCTCAGCAGCAGATCGGGTGTCGGCATCTCCGTGGCAAGGGCGAGCGAAGCGAGCGTGTCCATAATGAGATTGACCCACAACATCTGCACGGCCTTCAGCGGCGAATCCTGCACGGCGCAGGCGCCAATGAACGCGACGATAACCGCGACTACGTTCACGGTCAGTTGGAACTGCAGGAACTTGGCAATGCTGTCGTATACATTCCTGCCCCACATAACGGCCTTGACGATTGACGAGAAATTGTCGTCAGTGAGGATAATGTCCGAGGCCTCTTTCGCGACGTCCGTGCCTAGAATTCCGCATAGCGCGCAAATGATTAGAAATCGTTCAGTGTCCTACTTTAGGCACAAGCGCCATGTTCATTATTTAATGGACTCATAAGTATGATTTAAATGGAAATTTCATATAAATGTAACTTTGGCTTGGATAATAATCAGGGAATTGAGTAGAGAAATATGTACCAGCAATGCCCATGGCGAAGCCGACATCGGCCTTTTTCAGGGCGGGGCCGTCGTTCGTGCCGTCACCGGTGACGGCCACAACCTCACGATTCGCTGAGGCCTGGCTGTCAATTATGCCTTTGACCAGGGTGTACTTGTCCGTGGGCGAGGAACGCGCGAGTACACGCAACTTGGGCCAGACTTTGTCCAATAGGTGCTGTTGAACCTCGCCTTGAGGATCGCGAATCCGCCTGTTGAACTCTTTACCCTCCAGGATCAGGAAGTCCTCGTTCGGCTTCAGGATGCCGCATTTCAATGCGATTGACCTATTATTAACGGGAAATAAACAAAAACAGATTAGCATTTTCCAGTGATTAAAGAAATTCACTGGAGTACAAAAAAAAAACAGTTGCAGTCCCTATTTATAAGTTGCAAACTGAAAGTATAAGTAAGGATGCTTGTCAGTACCTGGCAGTATTGACGTTGTCACCGGTGACCATTCGTACAGTGATACCGGCCTTCTGGCACCTTCTGATGGCATCGGGGACCTCGGACCTGACCGGATCCTCGATACCGACGATGCCCAAACAAGTAAGATTGGCAACGATGTTCTCCTCGTCCTCCCAATTGGGATCGTTATCAATGTGGACTTGATTGATGTCGGCCTTGCCTCGTACGAAGTCCCGGTAAGCGATCGAGATTGTACGGAGGCCGTCGCACGCCATCGGCTCGATCACGTTCTTCACCAGTCGATCCTGCATGTCCCGGGTGAACTTCTCCAGGTTACCGTCGCGACCGTAAATAAAGGCACATCTGCAATTTTGACAATCAAAGTTATATCAATGGCGGAAAAGCCTAATGGATCCGCTCATTTTATTTTCGTCTTATTATTATTTTTCTTTCCAGGAATGATCAATATAGTATAATGTATGCAAATTTGTATGCATATCCCAAGGATACCATTATTAACTCTCCACTACAATTTGCTTGTTTTCTTTACATATCATCAATATGCAATTTTTAAATAATTTACATTGATGACTTTACGAACTTCTTATCACCAGTTTTTCATAATTTGCTTCTTCTATTGCTCTCTATAAATTTTATTAAATTAATTCTTTACTTTATTTTTCTAAAGTAAACTATCGTATTTTTCGATTACTTAGTTTAATGGCTTATGAAATGTCTATAAATAAAAATGCATCATTATTCAAATATAACAACTTTTACATTATCTACTTATGAGACACACTTGTATGAAAATAAACTTGATGGCTTATTAGATGACTGGACTACAAGTCGCATAAGAAATTCAGTATGTGATTCACACACAATCATCGTCTTAAATACTTTGATTAGTCAATAAAGATAATGGAATTGACTGATTTTCATTGCTACCGGGAAATCTCTTATATATTTATACTTGATTCAACTATCAAACTCACTTCTTCATGATGATTTCGGAAGCGCCCTTGGTGAAGAGCCTGTAGCCACCCTGCGTTGGGATGACGGTCGACATGCTCTTGCGAACGCTGTTGAACGTATAGACTCGCGTGAACGTCTCCTCGGGGTTATCGTCGCGCACCGTCTGATAACTCTTGCCCAGGGCGACCACGAATCCAAGTAAGGCACATTCGGTTTTGTTGCCGACCTGCATCGGCAGCTCGGTCGGGTCCTGCGACTGCATTATGCGCGACGTGTACGCCGAATTGATGGATATCGCCTGTATAAGCATCTGGCCGACGTGGCTCGGTATGTCCGAGAAGTTCGGCACGGTTTTGCTCAGCTTCTCGCATAAGTACGAATTCACTACCGTCATGCGATTCGTCGTCAGCGTGCCCGTCTTGTCCGAGCAGATGGCAGTGGCGTTGCCCATCGTCTCGCAGGCGTCCAGGTGACGCACCAGGTTGTTGTCCTTCATCATTTTCTAGAATCAATCAACACAGGTGGTGTGTGAACTGCAAGTCGAGCCCAAAGTGCCGAGAAAAGTAGGCGCGAAAGAAGCGAACTTACCTTGACGGAGTAGGCGAGCGAGAGGGTGACAGCGAGTGGCAGACCCTCGGGCACCGCCACTACCAGCACCGTCACACCGATGATGAGATGGCGCACGAGGTCGTTGGCGTACGTGTTCTTCCAGGGCTTCTTCTCGACGAGGAATGTGAACACGCAGAAATGAATGACGAGAATGATGACGGTGAGCACGGCTATGGTGGAACCCGCGTAGCCGATCTGTATGGCCAGTTTCGTCAGTTTAGCCTGTAGGACGCTCTTCTCCTTCTTGCCGCTGTGCTCGCTGTGCTCGGCCTTGGGGGCATGGTGATTCTCGCCGTCCACCGACTGCTGCTTGCCGCTCGCGTGACTGTTGCCCGTCATTTCGCCGGCTTCGTCGCCTTTTTCGCCGCGCGTTCGTGCATTACCAGGAGATAGCGAGGAGAGTGAGTGAGTGAGAGAGATAGAGAGAGAGGAGAAACAAAGCAGAAAAATTTGCGAAAATTAAACATCGATCGTGACCAGAGCTTGGGGGCAGGGTTTCTTTTTCTCTTCGTATTTGGTATTTGTTATTTTTTCTCTTTTTTTTACTCTTCGGTCGAACCCTGCCACTCTTAAAGTCTTCCAGGTCGGCACTTTGTCAGCGAGATGTACGAGGCTTACTTTGAATAAATGACCCCGGCGTTTCGAACAATTGGGAAGTTACATGGATTTTTCACGGTATATATCTGTTTTGACAGGAGATACCTCAATTTCGTTGTGGAAAATTTCAGAGAATAGAAAACTTTTCAGATTCAATGATCGTTCTTCGTTCGAATAATTTACGCGTATGAAATTCAATCAAAGGAGCAGATGAAAACGATCGAATATCCCTTTCATCAGAAATAACAAGTGCATTATTAAAACGTAATTAATATGAACCGTTGTAGTTGAAACATTTCATTACTTCCATTACTGTGTACTCCATTTAATATTTGATTAATATATTTCATTAATATCCGCTTACTTGATATGATATACCACTTAAGCAAATTAAGAACGAACACAATTATTTGATTATAATATCAAATAAAAAGACATTAGCATTAATTTCCAGTTTCACGTTTTCTAAGTATCATTCTTATTATTAAAAAAAGAATCACAATAAAATGTTGGTATAACCTATCTGTGTGGCACTAGCTAATTAAACTGAACAAGCAATTTACATGCAACATACCAATTTTGTTCGTCATCGTTATATTCATATAGAAAAGATTATCTGAAAATACGAACACAGACTTTCTGAGAAAAACTGTAGTGAATGGAAAAGTTACATTTAAAAATGGCAATGGGTAACGTTACGAATTTAATCTTGAAAACGAGTTCGCTTAAAATGCCGACGTAGAAAGGGCTTTAATTATATAAATTGTCGTTACATTTCAAATTGATAGCTTTTACATTGCTTTTGCTGTCGTACCACCGAAGTGAGACACCGTAACTGACTAAAAAGCTCTACGACTTTCACTAAACTGATTACTACTGATAAATTGAGAAAAATGATAGAAACTTTTTACGCAGGCACAGCTCTCGAAGTTGCTGAAAAAAGTATTGCTTAAGTGCTGAAATATATGACAGATGAGTTCTACGAAAATTGTTTTGTCAAGGAAAATGAATTTTTAGAATCGTTACAGTGTCGTACTTGGGACAGAACGACATAGCCAATCTTGTAATAATTCGATTGTTGAAAACAAATCGCTGCATTTTGGTCAATGTTTCTCAGGAGGATGCTAGTTTATTAAAATTTCTTGTAAAAGCATAAAGATTGTTATGAAAAGCGTCAATTTGAAAGTAGCGAAAGGTTGTTCATTTTATTATATATGTATATATGTATATATAGTATTACTTATAAGATAGGTAAAAAAATGTAAATTTTAAAAAAGTTCGCAATGCTGAATTACTTGGTAAAGAGAAAAAAGGGGAGTTAGTCGTGTCAAATCAATCCAAAATGCAAGAAAAAAAAACACTAACGGATTAAATGCAAACAAACCACCATTTAGCTCAAGGCGATAGGGGAAGTCACGAGAAAATGAGAAAAACAGACAGAAATATAATGGAGAAAATTATTTGACGAGTCCCAAGCACAAGTGTATAAGAATATTAATTAATACAACAATTGGAAAGTGAAAAATTTTAAAAATGCTTTAGAGAGGTAGTTCTTAAAAGTTCATTTAATAAACCTTTACTCAATTCAAGCTGCTTTCTTTATTAAATTTGAAAGTAGAGAAAGTTAATTGTTCCTGAAATTTTTGAATTACCAAGTTAAAAAATAATTAATACCAGTAGTTCCTTCAGCTGTTCGTTAAAAAGAAAAAAAAAGAAAAGAAAAATATAAGTACATGGTATTGAAATTTAATCACCTGATAGCGACTTCTTCTTCCGCTGCTTTTTAGCCTCTAGACAAGAAAACGCATGCAAAACAAAAATTTATTAGCAATCAGCTGCATTATGATTGATTATTATCGTTTTGCACGTTGACTCTTTTAGGGTTCACAAAAAAAAGATTAAGCTTAGAATTTACGAATAAGCAACCCACATTTCATTTAACGAATATTTGTTCTCTTATAATCACGGACTTCGTATTCATATGTGATAATGGTTATTTTCCACAAATGTTATGCTATAAAGGATTATCTACAAAAGTTTTTTTTTGATTGCGTACAAATGTTTCACACGATATTTAATAACGAATCATTAAAGACAATTGTTCTAAGACACATTTAATGAAAATAAGCAAATAATTTTTAATTCGATCGAAAGATTGGATCTTAAGCAAGGGCAATGATTTCTTGAGAAACATAATTAACAGCAATAATTTTTGAATGATGATTAATGACAATTACCTTCACAATAAATCTTATTGATGACCGTGAAGTGCTTGTTCGCATGATTCTAAGCTTATTTCAATGATTAGATTGTAAATGTGGGTGAACAAGTTTTTTTCATCATTTACCGCTGCTTCAAATTGTATGACACTGTTGCATAAGTGACGTGTTACATTTTTAAGAAATTATGTTGTAATTGAGCAGCGAAAAATGACCAAAGCAACAAACACAAGGACGCAGGGTTGAATGATGCGAAAGATAATTTAACAAGACACACATTAAAAACTATGTAAAAAACACTGAAAAATTCAATTTTTTTTTTTAATTTTTAATTCGAAATTTGTTTTAAATGTAAAGTTAAGATAAAGGTTTTTTTTTAAAACAAAAGGTTTAAAAGTTAATTCTCTCAAGTGCACTAGGGCTAATTAGTAATAGAAAAAGGGAGAACACGATATCACTTGAAATGCGAAATCATGCCAAAAAATGGGGGGCAGGGCTTTGGAGAAAAAAGGGTCGACTAGTAGTAATAAATGGATTGACAGGGACGAACAAACGTTAATTGTACAATCGGTAATTTTGATAATAAAACAATAAAATTCAAGTCAAGAATAAAACCATGCGTCCGCAGCTTTTCAGTTAACAGCACTCTTCTTATTGCTCCCATTACCTCTTAAATAAAGAAAGAGAGAAAAAGGGAGATAGAAAGAAAGAATGAGCAAGAGTCAGTCATTACCTCACATGCTCTCGTTTTACAGGTAACAAACAATTTTATATTAAATCTCTTTCTCTCTAATAATAAAAATCTGCTGCTATGCCGCATTTAAATCGGGGGCTGGCTGCTGGCAAACCTGAGAGAGATAGAGTCCGAACAAAAATATTCGCTCATTCGCTGCTACGTTACTTCACTGTTACATTTTGCTTTTTTGCTTTTTTAGCTTTTCAGTGAAGCGAAAGCGCGTACCTTTTTTCATCTTCTTGATCTCTTGCTCTTGCTGATCGACAGCCGCACCCAAGAGAGTGAAGATGATTCCCGCTTGAGAATTCACGCCAACGGCAGTGACCAGCATCTTGCCCGAACCTTCCATGACGTGAGTTCCTGAAATAAATAAATGACAAAATGATAAAATGATGAGTATTCGTGGTGACTGTGTGTTGAAGTTATTTTCCACAAATGTACAAATATATGAAAATTATTGTAATCGTTTCCAATGAGGATGAATCTTAAGACTATGACTTTACATATTCGAATTCTATGAATGTTAAATTTATTCGAATATGATCAAATACTTCAATTGGTTAAATTTATGGATATTTAGAATTTATAAGTATAAAATTAATAGCTTTTAGTTCAATGGGTTTCTTTCTAAATAAAGTGACTTATTAATTTAAATGTCAATCTTTAGTTTTCTGCATTAAGATTTTGGGTTCCTACCTGAAAGTATCATAGGATCGAAAGCTTCGCCTTTCTTTACATGATCCGACTCTCCAGTTAAACTGGACTCGTCTACTTTGAGATCATTGCTTTGAATGAGGACCCCATCGGCTGGTAACAGGTCTCCATATTTTATCTAAAAATATTGATATTATTAGAAGTGCTTTTGCTATGTCGATTCACAAGAAAACCTTAATAAAATAATAAGCTTACTTGACATATGTCACCAACGACAATGTCGGAAACTGAGATCTGTTTGACCTCACCCTGCCGAATGACAGAGAACTTGTGTTCTCCTTCTATCCTGTTTTGCAGGCCACGGAATTGCCTTTCTTTCGAATAATCATTGAAGGCAGTTACCAAAACGACAACAATAACCGAGATCAAAATAGCCAGACCTTCAATCCAGCCATATTTTGTTTCATCATCTTCCATTCCCGGTTCTGTAAAACAAATTAAATCATTTACAATTTTCATATGACGAATAACACCCATTAAATAGATTGCGTTCAAGATTTTGACGAGTAATTAAAATAGTAAAATCAATTTGACACGTTTTTATAACATTCAACTTACCCGCATCTTCATCAGCAGGATGGTAAAAGCTTAGACCAAGAGATACTAAAGCAGCAATTTCAAGAATAATTAACGTTACATCTTGCAGTGCTTCCCAAACTAGTGTTATAAAGGTCTTTGGAGGTTTAGGGGGTATCATGTTGGAACCAAAGGTGTCTCGCCTGTGCTGGATATCTGCTGCCGATCCACTAAGCCCTACAGGAATTAATTGAAAATTAACAATTTGTAGTCTGTTAATTTTTTAAATAATGCCGGACCTATTCATTTAATACAATGTAATTTTGTTTACTAACTCGAACAGAAAGTGAAAGAGTTGCTACATAACAATGATTCTGTAAGCCGATACCAATAATCTTTTAATAACCATTTGCACGAACAAAATAGCAAACTCCCTCCGTGATACTCCATCAAGAATTTAATGTGAGAAATCTTAATCAATATAAAAATTCCCTGACATTTAAAACTGAAAAGACTGAGCTTTAAAATCGCTAGCTCAGTAAAGAGAGAGCCGCGAAAACCGTGTCCCGCCCGTCCCCACATCTCGACCCACGCTATCATTGTTTACCGAGCTCAAAAACATGATCGCGAGTGCACGAGTCGAGTCGAATCGCGGTATCTCCACACGAAACGGAGCGAAAACCACGACGGCAGGCCACCAACTCCCCGCGCGCACCTAACCTCAAAAGCGCAGCGCGGCTCTTTGTCGCGCGATAAAAGTGACTTACCTTCGCTGGGCGAGGTGTAGAGCTTCTTGCAGACCTCCTGCACGCCTCCATAACCATTGATCTTGTTGACCCCCTCGCGGCCCCTGATCTCCATGAGCTCGCGGAGCTGCTTGAGGGTGAGCCCGTACTGGGCCGGTCGCCCGTCGATGGTCGCCATGACTCTCTAGTCCTCTCTGTATGCGCTGGTCGGGGCCGGAGCTCAGTCCGGTTGCGCGCGCGCCTCCTTCCCGACTGGGACCTGTCTAGCGCTGCGACCCACAGCTATAGCCGCCGCTGTCGCCGCCGTCGCCGCACTCGGACGTGGATCCTCGCTGCCGCACTCGCGCGCACAGGGGCTCGGCCGGCTGCTAAGCGCGTCGTCGCTGCTGCTGGTATAGACACGCGCAGAGCAGTGACACACACACACGCACACACACCGAGAGCCGCAGTCGAGACGCACTCGTTGACTCGTCGACTCGGGACTACCTCCTCCGCCTCACCGACGACGACAACAACAAGAGTGCAGTAGCCGTAGCCGAGGCCGCCGTCGTCGAGTCAGCTGCAGCCGCAGCACGAGCTCGTCCCGTCGTCGCGCGTTGATGAGGGGGGCGCCGCCGCAGACGAGGAGCTCGCTGCTGCCACCGTCGAGCGCTACTGAGGCC
>UELU01077544.1:0-13339 GCA_900490025.1 Megastigmus dorsalis | reverse complement strand
CCGCCGCTGCCGCCGCCGCTGCCGCCGCCGCCGCCGCCGCCGCCGATGCCGCCACTCGACTCCTCCTTGGCCTGCGCGCTGGTGCTGCCGCCGCCGCAGCCGCCGCAGCCGCCGCCGCCGTCAGTGGCACCACGGCCACCGCCGCACCCGCGCCCGCACCCGGCCGCCGCTCTCCTGGGGCCGTTAAGCCTGATGCCGCTGCCGCCGCCGCCGCTGCTGGGGCTCCTGGTCCAGCTCTGCCGCTACCGCCGCCTCCTCCTCCTCCTGCCTCCTCCGCCGCCGCCGCCGCCGCCGCCGCCTCCTCGTCCTCCTCCTCCGCAGCTCGCGCCCTGATCCTGCCTCCCCAACTGGAGGTCCCACAGCTGCAACAGACCAAACGCACACAAACTTCCATTACTTGCATCGTATTCTACGCCATGCGTACCTGTTGGCTAACAGTATGTGGCATGGCTTGGTTTTTTGGTTAGGCCAGTTAGGGGACAGGGGCTCGCTGGTCGCTGGAGAGTGCAAGAGCGCTAGGGCAACAAATAACATTCCTCTGCCGTGCAGGGCTCTTGCAGTCTTGCGCGTTACAAGGGGCTCTCGCTAGTCCAACATACATTTCTGCATGCGATCTGAATGAAAATAGCGCCTATAACTTATTTTCAAAGATATAGGTAGGGGAACCGTTATAGACTTCTGTTTTACGTTGAGAAAATCAAAAATAGTATTCGAAGCCTACGTAAGCTGGTACTTGGAGACAATGCAAATATAACGATTAGGTTTTCGCTAGCAAAAGTGCTTTTTCTCGGATGAACGCGCGCACGCGCAGTTATGCACTCGGCCGATCGATGAATAGAAAAATTCCAGCCAACTTGAATATGCAGGTTTCGTAACGAATTTTAATTGAAAAAAAAAAATCATCGTCGATATAAAGATGTTATAATATATATTTAACGATGATGGATTTTCAATTCCAAGGTCAAGGGGACACAGATTGAAAATTTCGAAATATCCTAATTAGAATTTTATCTACTGCTCGCGTGAGTTTCGTTAACAACCGATTGCCGTTAAATATCGTTGCAGCTCCTTACCCTACTTATTATTTCTGCAGCGTCTAAAGTATGAATGACGTGGATTTTGGTCAGCGTTAATAATAAGCCTGGCTGGGTCATATTATTCGATACTCGGTTATTTTTAATCTTATCTGCGCTAAAGGTTAATGCTTGAATAAATAACATTGATTTATTGTGATTTATCTTATGATAATTTGAAAATTTTCATCACTTATACCTACGGAGGCAATATAGAATAAATGCTTCCGCTTAGGCTATTTTTCTAGTACCAAGAATTTATGGAATTGTAAAAAAACTATTATCAAGAAGAAATTCTTATCTGTCTAATTATATTCGTAAATTATGTGCAGCAAGACAATACATGTTTTGAATATATATTTTATTCTAAATTCAGTGATTCACACCGAGCGAAAGTGGAATAACCCATAACAACTACTCGGTTTCCCTATTCGTTTTGTATCATCATTCCGTTGTGCAGTACTATTTTTCGAGGCTTTGTTAAACTAAATCCGGCGTTACACAATGTTCCATAAATATAATTCCAGTTTTGAGTACACCTAAGTCTTGCAATAAATTATTAAATTACATTTTTTAACGATAAATTTATATTTTAATGGTATAATAAATCATTAACTGCTTAAATTAATTAATATAAAATCAGCTTATAGCCGATAATAAACATTTAAATTACATAACGCCAAAATTATCTGCTCGTTGAGTATTAAAAAAGCATGAATGCAGACCAGAGAATCGAATAAAGAAAATTTGTTTATATCTTTTTCGTGTCTCCAAATATATAACGAATGTATAAATATAATGTAATCTAACAAACGTGACTGTACACGTGCTAACCTCAATAAGTATATCTTGAAATATTTTCAACCTGATTTCATATATAGTAGTACTACACGCTTTAATCCTTTCACACGGGCACGTGCTTAATCTTTTCCATCAAATCCATCAATTAAGTAATGTAAACAACATCGACTATTCTCTACTGCAGTATGAAAAGTCGTTTAATTATAGCGACTTATAGCAATATTTCATCTTACTCTACATCAAAAAATTAAACGCTCTTCCCAAATTAGATTGTCTAATCGTCCGCATCAGCGCTTAGATTAGCGCACGACCATAATCATTGTAAATGTCTATTCGTATACACAAATGAAAGAGAATGGAGGCGATAAAGTTATAGCCTAGAGCAACGGACTTTGTCGCTTTACAACATCCGCTGGAAAAAAAGAAGAAAGTACACTGGTTGTTCTTGACACTTCTGATGTATATATATATATACATAAATACGAAAAGTACACACGTACGCGCATGGCCTGTGAGGAATTAACGCACACCCACACGGCCCGTCATTTTTCGCATGCAAATTTCCTAACGTAAATCGTCGCGATTATCGAGCGGATAATCGAAAATTCTAAAAAAGCATAGGAAGACCGAAGGATGGGATGCATAACTTGGAATAATGTTCTGACTCTTCGTTCGCGCGCGGCTCGTGTATGCACCCGCTTATATATAGGCGTGTTGTAACGTTCCGGGTGGCAATAAATATTGCGTTTCTTTTTTTTTCGGAAAAAGTCCGCGGTAATATTACCTCGCTTATCTTTTTTCACCCGTTTTTTTTTGTTTTTTTTTTTTGTTAAAAGATTCAAATTTCTGAAAGCACAAGCTATATCTCAAGCGAGACATCCGAATCCGAATATCCGGCTCTAATCTTCTTATTCTCGAAAGCTTTCGCTCGGCATAATAAGCCAAGCGACAGAATTCAAAGCAGACGTCGCGATGCACTTCGTACTTTCTCTCTATATTTAATTGGCAGCTCGCTAAAGCACAACGATGCAAAAGTATCTTGCTTCTCAGCTCGGAAACGCGAATAAAAGTCAAACAGCTCGTGTGTACGACAAAAAAGAGTCGATTCGGCTGCAGGAGAAGCGAAGTTCAGGTCAAGGAAGAGAGATAGAGAGTAAAGGTGTGCGAAGCATTTTCGTCCGATTCACGGTTCGTTAAGCGAAGCGCCACGACTGCAGACCTCGTAAAAGTTGTCAAAAGCCGAGCGGGCGCAACTATCCTAGCGAGCGAGTGGACTTTTCGACGCTGGTGATCAAGGCTGTCCACGGCATTAAGGGAAGAAAGCAAAATTAAGCCTCTTACACGCTTCTCTCCTCTGCACATCTGTATACCTTCGTATACGTGCAGTATTTTCTCTTTTTCGCTATTCCGTACGAGCGTATACGATGATGGCGTGAAACAGAAAATACGTCCGCTCCGAAAATTTGACATGCAAGAGCGTATTTAATTTCACGGCTGCACCGTCATGCTTGTACATTAGTTTTTTTGCCTTCCTATAAACGATGCGTTAAGATGAGGAGTGAAAAATTGAGTTTACTTTATGGTTGATGCGATAATGTATCGATTGAATTTGGGAACCGCGGTTGAGCAACAGTCGCTTGCAGCAGCAATAGACTCTTTTTATTGTCTCAATCTTAGCTGAAAATCCCTATTATTTCCAACGAGATTTCCAGCGATTTAACTGAGAGCATCGAAATAGCTGCTATTATTGTACGCGCGCGGCCTCTAATGCGCGTATTTTCCGCGGAAAATTGCTGGCTTCGTGCGAGTATGTATATGGAAGAGAGAGAGACTAGAGACGAGCTCAATTCCTATCAACGCTTGATATTAATTATTTAAGTGTCGTTTCAATTTTGCGAATTAAGCTCCTCTTTTTCCCTCTTTTTATAGACGACGTTTAATAATTAACTCGCAAGTTTTTTTTTTCCCCGTTGGCCACACGGTTAAGGCTAATTAACCTTTTGAAATGAATCATAAAGTAGAGCAGATTTTCCAGGTTGACCTCTTTCGATAAAACAGTTACGTCGATATACTAATCGCGCGAAAAAAAAGGACAGAATATTTTGGACGAACGAGGTATACGCAGACATAGGCGAAATTTAAATGAAAAGCTGATCTAAGAAGAGCTGTTCATGAATAACGCTTACTGTTTATATCGAGGCTCGCGTATAAGTCGAAGAGACTGCGCGAACAAGTTATATACGTATATATATATATATGCCGCGGGATCGGCGCAATAACGCGGAAAAAGTGTTTATTGTTCGGCTCATACGCGCGCACGCGGCTGCAGCATTCAATGATTCATTTATCGGCTGATACGCGGGCCATTAAAAACGATCCCACTCATTCTCTCACTCGCGCACACTGCACACGCACACACACACACACACGTGCCGCTGCACAGCCTGCAATATTATCCTCGAAGGCTCGCGCGCGCGCGATTGTAGGAAATGTTGCTCGGCTTCCTCAGATTATTCAAATGCACAATTGCATCCTATTCGCGAATAATGTGCGGCAAAGAAAAAGAGAAAATCTATTTTTAACGCTGCACACGGTGCGATATAATAGATTCCGCTTTGGTGAATGTCCACAATATATATGTATAAGTTGCGCGCACTGCACACACCAACCAAGTCGAGCGAATATGTATATTTGCAACGAGCAGTTTTTTGTATTTTTTTTTATTTGTGCGGACGAATCATGAATAAATATATGTATATGAATTATCACCTACGTGTATCTTGCGAGTATATATCTCGTCACGAATAGAAACGGCGATTACGGTATACTCGCGCGTTGCGAATTAACAGTTAGACTCCGCGCGGTATCGCCGCACACTTGACATCCCGCAATGTTCGCTTATTTTTCTACAGAGAAAAATGTTATATCTGAGATGTAACGTCAGTTATTTACTACATGTACACTCCGCACCCGTCGGTACGACACTCGCGAAATTTTTCTATACGATTGGCGCGAATCACCGCGTGTGACAATGTCTAAGAATATCACGTCAACCTCATGCGGCGCGAGAGACACTGTACAGGAAAGGAAAAAATGTAATCAGTCGAATCGAAGCCGTCGGTACGTCGTTGATCGGATAGAGCGAGAAGAACACTGCTGAGATACACTTTGGATCCGGAAACAGCTTCCAAGTCTCTACTCTTCCCCACCTATACACCCTTTTAAATTCTTGTATATACAGCTATACATATATACCGAAAAGCCGAATGTTGTTTGCCGAATTTACAAACTATCTGAGCCTGTGTGTGCGTGTCCGTGGCGTGCGCTCACATTATGTGTGTCATATTTATGAGTTTACGAGTGCATTGACGTCAACAGAGGTGATTAGACGGCGGGACTCGTTCGCTGTACTCTTTCTCTTCTAGCGCGGGACGAGATAAGACAAGACAATGTCCCTGACGATGTTGGGCGTGCGTCCTATGTGTGTGCGCGCGTGTAAACTGCAGGCGCAATAAGCGGTGAAAGAGACTTTTATTTCTTATTTCGAATGTCTAGCTGCGTTTCAATACTATCCGAATATCGGTGTAGCCTATCGGTTTTCTACTGTATGATGAAACTGCGTTGACTGAATCAGAGACATTATTCATTTCGAGAAAATTTATAATCAATTGGCGGCGCTTCTTGCTGGAAAAACGAACTGGTTGCTCGTTAATAAATCATTCATTCGATGTGCATGCGTGGGAAAGGTAGTATACTGCAAATATGGACGAACTGCCGCCGAAGAGTCTGCCGCGGTGCAACGAATCGTTGAAACGAGGGCTTATGTAATTTTTGAGTTGATATATACGCAATGCAAAATGTGTAGAGAATCTCTATATCGCGTGTATAGCGAGTCCGTATAAATATATGTGTGCTTATATTCACAGGCCCTTGACAGTCACGTCCTTGGCGGAGCTCGAAAAAAAAAATTGATGTAAAATTAGATGAGCGCGCGCACGAGCGGCTATAAAAAAGTGTCTATAATCCATTGATTTACAGGTCGGGTATCCGTGTATGCGTGGGTGTAATGCCCACTACTTGAACATAGAAAATGCCTTGATTTCAGAGTGAAAGAGAAAGAGAAAGAGCATGTGCTACATTCAAATTTTCATGCACGAAATTGTACAAATTGTTTAGCTCAGCTGATTGGATTCGAAATCGACAATGATTGCGTTTTCAATCGAATTTGCATCGTTCGCTCGAAAAAAAAAAAAAACTATGTTTGGCGACAGAGTGAGACTCTTTAACGCTATTGCATGAGAATTCATTGATTGACGCATCGCTTTCAAAGTTACTTTTAATCAAACCTGTACATCCACGTTCTCGAGCTGATTAGAAGCAAATTTATGCTAATTCTATTCATTGACTGTCTCGGAAATTTCACCTTATTACAGAAGACTTACCGGACGGATAGTAAACAAACGCTTATATCGCTTCGTTATTTCCCGGTAAAGGCGTAAAAAAAATCTAGACCCATTACCGGGAATAAAGCCTTTACAATATTCATCTGAGAACGATGCTCAATTTCGTTGAGTACAGTGACGATCTCGTGTAAATAAAATTAACGTTGACTCTATTCTCAACCCCGAAAACCTCCAAAAATCTTCAACAAACAATACTGTAAAGCAAAATGAGTATGTACATCATTGGCGTAGATTTTTATCGAATTGACGACAATCGTTTATTTCAGCAAATATTGGGATTTTATTTATAGTGCGCAAAGGAGAGGCGAGTAAAATGATATTTTGGAAATACCGCGGACGCAAACACACACTTTATTACCAACTTGTGCGTACATCGTGAGAAAACAAAGTTTAATTGCGTGGATATGTGTGTGTTTGTGTGTGTGTGTTACGTGTATCTCGTTTGATTTCGAGTGCGTCGCCGATAAGGGTGACGAGGAATTAATGTCTCAAGTGCTTAGCGAATTGTAAAAAGATTCGACGCTATACACTGCACGTGTGTGCGAAAGTTTCTCCTCAATTATTGGATGAATCTCGGACTGTGATTCAAGTATATATGCTTAGGGAATTATTCGAGACGCTCTTTAAATTGACACAATTTTCGTTCCCCCGGTACTCCGCGGGACTCGATGGAGAGAAGAATTTAGAGAAAATAAAGCGTGACGAAGCTTTATCGCCGTGGAATACGAGACTATAAGTGAGTCGATTTTTCTTGGAGAAGGCAAAAAGAAGTGACGGCGTTGCACAGCTCGATAAGATAACAAATAAATTACTGTACTTTTCATTAAAGTACTCAATAAATACAGGCATACATATATATATATATATATATACACGAATGTTTAATGATCGCTATGAACTCGTTGAAATAAAATATCACTTTGAGCGAAAAATAACAACTGGCGCATTCAAATGGCTAAATTAACGATTGCTGAAACGTCGTAAACCACGTTTAATGAGTTGAAAGTTTTTCACGACTTTGTAAAAAAAAGTAACAGAGTAATAGTTCAGCCATACAATAACATACTTAATGAAAACGAGGTATGTATAATCCGCGAATCATTAGTCGACTTTATTTCTTATATAGTTACAATATGCAAATGCTCGTGACTCGGAGGCGAAGCAAACTTATATGTCTGCTTTGATACGGGCTTATCGCGCCGAGTAATAATACTTATCGAACCAAAAAAAAAAAAAAAAAAAAAACGAGAAAAACAAGGAGGTATGAAAATTTTTGTTTTAATAAGATTCCAACGTTTAATGACAGCCATCACGCGAGTATTCGTTCGCTTTCGCAGAAGCGTTGTATCGATCTCTTTGTTTTTTTCTTTTATAGGAATAAAATGAAACATTGCTATATTCCAGCATTGCTAGGAGAGCAATAATTAAGAAAAAGAGCAATCAAACACACAACGACTAGTTTTTTTTTAACGCGCGCAATAAGTTTAAGCTCAATAGGAGCGATATGCTAAGATACACACATGTTTTAGCTAACGACCGACAAAAAGTGCCTGTCGTGAAACTGTATATTCCTCCGCAGTATATGGAGCAAGTAGATAGAGAGAGATTGCGCGACATTCTCAGAAAAAATGACAAATACAAGAGAAAAAAGGAAGATCTAGGTAGATGAAGAGAGAGAGAGAGAGAGAGAGAGAGAGAGAGGGAGAGTATAATTTCCGAGACTCGGTAAAGCGATTCGTGCAGGCAATTGAAATAACCGTCGCCGCCGCCGCCGCCACCGCGTCGAGCGCCTAATCCGCCAAACTCGAAATGTGAAGTGGCCCATTTATATTCCACGAGTGTTTTCGCCGACTTTCTTTTAGGAGAAACTCCGCGAAATAGGGGATCTACGCGGGCTCGAGAAGAAAATATTGGGCTAATCTATTTTGTGGATGCGGGAAAATTGCTTCGAGCGGTGCAATCTGTAGTAGCTTTTCAAAGTGGCCAGAACATCTAGATACAATTTATTTCGCGCTTAAACGATATCCACGGCGATGTGTGGGATTATCCCATGAATTTGGTTGCTTCTTAACTGAATTACAATTTGCATACAATTGTATTGTTCATATCTCCGCCCGACTCGAAACAAACATTTCTTTTCCATCGCAATTTATAATATTATATCAAAACAACATTCTGCCAAGTGAATAAGGCTCGTCCGGATATTTCTTTAATAACAAATTCTGTATTGACGATCAATTCTTTTGTTTGAAAGAAAATCATCGCTCGCATGCATACCAATAGTATACGGTTGTCATTTCGAGGAAGGAAAAAATAAGAGAGAGAGAGAGAGAAAAGACATGAAAAGGATAAGCCATCCGTAACGTCAGAAATTTACGCAGAACACGGGATGCGTTTCCGCTTAACCGCTTCCCTGTATAGAAGCCCGTATATATATATATATATATATATATATAGCAGGGCCAATTCTCATTCGCTCGAGAACGAGTGCAAAACTTTCTTTGAATGAGCCGCCCAAGTGGTCGCGGACAGTGATCAGAAATCCCCGTTATATAAATGGGAGGAGTCGGGTACTCTACCGGGGTCTGCAGTGCTAGATTACTGGAAAAACTAGTCTGCGTCATACGTCCACTTCTTCCTCTCTCTCTTTCTCTTATATATATACGTGCACCAGTTACGACAGCGACTGATTGATTGGGTCTGCAAGTGAGTCACTCGATAGTAGTATCGCATCACTGACGCCGTATACACTAGTACTTATATTGTATATTATATATATGCACAGACAAGTTGTACGCGCAGCATTACAACGTTGGTGTGTTGAGTGTTTCGCTGCGATCGAAGCTCCCGCAAGATTTTTACACTTTTGTATACGAGATTAGCTGGGCTGTGATCATCGGGAGAAGTGTAGATTTGTATTTCGGTGGAAATCAATTGGCAATGACTGGAGACGCAAAGAATCACGACTGACAGCCGCTGTATATAATCAGATGTTCGGGGCGCGATAAGCGAACGATCTCGGGAGCAGCTAAAGTGGAATGCACCAGCGGAGCGAGATAAGAGCTCGGACGGAAAATAATGTACGTGGCGTATTAATATCCACACACGAGTGCAGTGCGATCCACGTGCAAAGAGGAACCACGCGCGATAAGGATCTCCTCTCGGCTAAATTACATACCTATATATATAAAACTTTGCCCGATAAAGCTAATGGGCACCTCTCGTGCGTGCACGTCTACGCGCTGCAGCGACTTTACACACCGCTTGCGTAAATCAAATCGAAGGAACCGCGCGTGTTGCTCAATATGTATACGTGTACAGAGTCAGAGAAAATGGCGTGTTCTTTGGACATTGTAATTCAATTGTACGACAGCGGGGCGGGACTACGGCAACCAAAGTTACTGAAAATTTTATGAATAAGAATAGGCAAAGGCATTAATGCCGGGCGCGGGAATGAATTTCGCATCGGTGTAGCCGCAGGCCGCCGCTGGAATTGCGTGACGCGACGCGACGCTTTTATACCATAGTGCATGTGCGCACTTCTTTTCGCCCGGCAAAAGTTGAGCAGTTTGTTCGCTCGCGCAGCTCTTGTATGAGGAACTCGAGTATATTATACGTGTACGGTTCAAGTGGTGAATAATTGATAATTTCAAAGAAGTGTCTGCACCGTTTGTGTGTGTGCGCGTACTTTAAATGCTCGCAAAGAGCTGTATGCACAATTGCCGTGTGCGCGCGGTGATATCGGGTTTTGGCGATCGATTCGGATAAGACGCTCGATCGTCGGGGTTTGTGCGATTATAGCGTAAAAATTTCGCGTCCGACGCGCGCTATGGGCTGTTATAAAGAAAAGAGCCGGGGGGAAAGGGGGAAATTGATCTTAATTGAATTGTGCCTGACGTCAGTCGGCCATATAACACTTTTGCCGCCGCGTGTGACGTCTGTCGCGTCTCGCTCGCGCTTTTATATTAATATATACACGTATGTATTTTGTGATTTATTAGGATGACGTAGTCGGGTTGGAGAAAAAAGAAGAAGAAGGAAACGAGCCCGACACGATACCATCGCATGATTATTCAGCGATGTTGTGCGATTGACGAGTGCACGAGCTGCCAGAGGAGATCCTATATTTAAGCAAAAACCAATGATTACGATATAAAAATAGAGTAACTGCTGCAAAAGTATAGTTTGTTTTTATTTTTGTTCTTTTTAAACAAACGTATTGGACGTGCGATGATGTTGGTATGATGGAGGCAGAGTATACGAGCACAAAAGAGAAACAAATTTATTACGTAATTCATTATTCCCCGATGCATCATTCACTCAAAATGAACAACATTTACTTGACGGGCGAAACGTTAATTAATTCTGTAGAAAAAAGTTTCGACTAAAACGCAAGTAAATATTTATGAATTCTGAATAAATTACGGGTCCAGATAATAGATTTGAATAAACAGCCATTCAAAACTGATATTTTTTTGGGATGATGCATATAGTGAGAATTTATTTTTGGGCTGTCGGAAATAGAAAAATTAAGACGATCCATCAACTGTACGACGAAAATCTTATTCGAACATTGCATGGTTTACATCTTCCAATGAAATAAAAAACTTGTCCTTCAGCACTCGACAAGAACAAATTCGGATGTAATCAGTAATATGCTTAAACGCATAAATCAAATTGAAATTCGTTTCCGCCGGAATCATTCAGCGATGACTCGCGACTGTATAAAAGAACTGTAATAAAATACGAGAACCGTTACAGCTCGATCAAAACTCGTAAATGTCCAATTACGGAGCTCGAAAAAAAGTGCAATCAATTAGCGAGCCATGGCAATCGCTGCACTATCAATTCTACAACAACAAAAAAAGAAATGCAGCAAAGAAAAAGAAGATATCAATCCACACCTTTCTAATGCAATAAAAATCCGGTATATTTGAAAACAGTCTCGTGTGTCGTCGTCGCCGTTAGAGTTTCAGTCGACAAAAACCCAGACGTGCACGCGACGAAGAAAATTCGAAAAATTCGAAGGCGACGTGTCTGGATTCTTCAAGTTTACGAGCAGCAGCCCGCTATACGCGGTGACGTTCGCCGCGCTGCTCTTAAGTAGGACGAGGTGAGGCACGGTGAGAGACCGATCGCCGCCGTGAGGACTCGACACACACACTTTTATTCTAAAGCAGCTTGCGCTCACTGCCCGTGAATGACTCTCTCTATCTCTCTCTCTCTCTCTCTCTGCCAATAAGAGGCGGAGAGTCGGGGATAAAAAAATGACTCGTGACTGTACCCCGCGAGTTATTTAGAAAATTTATGCACAAAGTGCAAACTCGTATCACTGTTGTGTGGAATTCTTTGGAATCGCGATAAAACGGATTTGTGCGTATATGTTATAACGAATTAAGTGACCGTTTTGAATTATGCGCTATCGATACGCTCTGGCAAATTGCAGGATTGGAATTTTTAGGATTTTTCATCCGCGAGATAAGCTGAAAGTTTGTTACTGCGAAAATTCCTTTATTGTATTCGCGAATGCTGATGGACTTAGGAAAGTCTGCGATGCGGCTGCAATTTAATTAACGAAGCTTGGGGGTTGTTGAATTTTAGTACCGCACGTGATGGTAAAATTTAAAATAAACACTTGACTACTTAACGGACTAATCCGATTTTATAAAACTCTCTCTCTCTCTCTCTCTCTCTCTTTCTTTTTTTTCTCAACAAAAGTTCTCTTAAAAAAAGCTGCACAATGAAGTTCATTGTCTCTCGCTTTATCAAAAGACTTTTTTGTTTTAACGAAGTTGCGCCCTGGGAACTTTCACTTTTTGGAACGTTGTTAAACGACTTTAATAGAGTTAAATATGCAACATTAAAGCTTTCGGGAATTGCGCATTTTGAAGAGGATTTGTTCAAAATGAATATTTGCGTTGCCGTTGCAAGTGCGTTAAGAGTATTTTTGTACATGCAATTAAAAGTCAGTCACATGCTTGTCAAAAGTTGTGAAGTGCATCGATGAATGCATTTATCCAATATGTAATGTTAAAATCCTTGCAATTGCAAATTGTGAAATTCAGTCATTAAAGTTTAAGTATACTTTTAAATAAACGGGAAAGTAATGGAGGTTAACCTCGAAGCTCAACACCTTTCTCTCAAAATTTTAAATTCCACCAATAAAATCGACAAATAATACCATCTGCTTATTTCTCGTCAACCACAACTTGAATAGACCGCCTGCAGCAATCATCGATCGTAGAAAACACGTCACGCAGATAAATCAGGTAACGCACAAAAATCACGCTCGATTTGTAGACAACGGACGAAAAAAGGAATCAGAAAAAAACGCATCTACCACGGTCTCGCACATAATTCATCAATCAGAAGCATCCAAAGTGAAAAGGCACGAGTCTCCCGACAAATTTCGACACTCGCCTCGTCACAGACTGAGCGAGCGAAAAAAGTCTCGACTCGTTGGAGTATTCAGCGAAGAAAAACATAAAAAAAAAAAAAAGAGGCGATGCGACCGCAGAGTGTACAGGTGCAGCACATAGCGTTACACGCGCCCGGGGCGTGGCAGTAGCAGCAGCAGCAGCACCGGCAGCGGCAGCAGCCGCGGGGCCATTTTCGGAAAATCAATATTTTGCCGGCTCTGCTGCTTTCTACATAGTTATATGTGTATACCTATATCTATGGCGGAGATTCGCGCGCGCGAAGGACGCGCGATATATATAATGTAAGAAGCCGGGCGCTGCTATTTGGCCTTTTCACCATTTCTTTTTCGCTCACCGCAACAGCACCACCACCGGCAGACGTAATAACGATAACGAGGAGGTAGAAACGAGGAAGATAAGCAGACGGTCGACTTTAATGAAAGTGGCCTGTGAGTTTTTTCGTGGCCGACGCGAGCGCGCGGCTGCAACCGACTCGCGCTGAGGGCGGGCAAAACTTTTAAGTGCGAGATACCTTCCTTTGGTTCTCTGTCTGTCTCTGTGTGTGTGTGTGTGTGTGTGTGTG
>UELU01077540.1:4817-63808 GCA_900490025.1 Megastigmus dorsalis | reverse complement strand
CCCCCCCGACTCCTCGGCTCTCTACGTGTATTATCCGAGAATTTATAGCCATTTAGTCTAAAACCGACGCGGCTCGAGAGAGTTCGCTCGCGTGAATCGCAGCTCTTTGTGACTTCACTCTCTCTCACTCGCTTTCTCTCTCTCTCTCTCTCTCTCTCTCTCTCTCTCTCTCTCTCTCTCTCTCTCTCGGGCTATTCAGCAGTGCACCTCGGAGACCCCTAGTCGCACCTGGATTAATTCGAGATTTTCCAATTCGACGCGATTCGGTTGGTACTCGCATTGTCCTCGATCGCAAGATACGTTTCCCACGTGACGATCAAATGAGTATACGCAGTAAAAAAACGAGCCACGCGCGCGTCTTGAAAAATAAAGAAAAGCAGGGCGTCGCACGTTTATCATTAGCGCTCTCTCTCTCTTTTTCTCTCTTTTTGTTTGCTGAATTTCCCTTGCGCGCCATACACTCTTTCCGCTCCTTTCTTTCTATATGGGACATTGTATCGTCGTTACCGGCAAAAAGAGAGAGAGAGAGATTTAGCTAGTCGGTGCTCGGTCGCGGTACGGGGAGAGAAGCCGCTGAATGGCCCGGCGAACGCGATAAATTTCCAGAAGCCAACGCGACCAGTACAGAGAGAGAGAGAGAGAGAGAGAGAGAATTCCTAAAGTTTTCCATTGAAAAGGCGAGCGCGCTCGCGAGAGCTGGCGCGCGGCGAAAGGGCAACGAGAGAAGGAGAAGAAGGGTGTATCCCATGAATTATGCATAAAAGCTTCGATTCGCGGATTAAGCGAGCCGTCCGGGGACGTTCGAGTTGTATTATCCATTCTTCCGTGCGGCGGTACTGTGGCGGAGCGCGGGCGGCCGCCGCGGATATGTATGTACAGTACAGAGAGAATGGAAACGCAAGCGAGCCGAGCTTACGGCCGAGAGAGGGAAAAGACAGCATCAGCACGAGTAGTATGGAGCAAGAGCTCTTCTACGTTAGCTCCGTGACAAATGCACTGCGGGAACGACGCATCTGCAGCAGCAGCAGGAGCAGCTCAGCTATAAGCATTGAGATCGCGAGCTATACGCCACGTCTCACGTACACCTCTTCTCTCCTATTATCTTCCTTTTTCCGAGAGTATGTGTGTGTGTGTGTACACGCACGAGATCACGCGAGTGCGCATAAATTCGTGTACAATACGTGAAGTCTCGCACTGACGCGTATATGACGCTCGGCTGAGCTCCGCGCTTTGGATATTATACACGACGAAATTCGTTCACGTGCTGCTTCGACTGAAAATCACGTTCCACGTATAAAAAGTAACGATACACCGGGGGGCGAGTGTTGGTAGAAGCAGCGCGCGTTTTTGGATTTTTTCAGGTATGTCCAGTGAGAGGTATACATAGGGAAGGGAGTAGGATGCAGAGTCGGTCCTGAAGATGAAGAATCGTCGCGAGTCAAGCGCCAAGAGGTAGAGGTATAGAGAGAGAGAGAGAGAGACGAGCTTGAGATAAAGAGCAAATGAAAGAAGAAGGTCCGAAGATGTCCGTGCGTTGTTTGCGCTCTTTATCTCGCGCTCTCGCCTGGATAATGCGCGCATTCTAGCACGCATGCGACTTCTCGAGATGGATATTTGATAGGACGCGGACACGTAGGGCTATACTCCTCACGTGTGTGTGTGTGTGTGTGTGTGTGTGTGTGTGTGTGCGCTCGCAGGCGTATAGGGGGTAGATTAGGACGATATAATTGCGACATTAACATAAGTCAACCGAGCGAAGACAGTCGCGGAATAATAAGCGCGTCAAACACGTGTTCTCCTCTCCCTATACTCGTGTGCGGTTGCCTTGATTTTACAGCCTCTGTATGTGTATATACCTGCGCTACTCTTCTCGTTTAGTTTCAATTTCTTCCTTTTGTCTTTTGTACCTTTAGTGTTTCGGAAAGACTATTGCACACGTATGACGATCGTGTACGTATTCAACTGGATAAAATCAAAACGATTTAGACGAGGCTTATTATTTTGAATATTCCGACGTCTGCTGTATGCTTTCGAATAAATGTATCAAAATAAACGTCAAGTACGCATTTCATACGCGTGACGTGAATCTCATTCTCCGTTTTAGCGATATTTGTCAAGTTAAACTCGAGGGATATGGTGAGGTTGATGACGTCATGGTAATATTTGTAATATATGTGAATCTTATAATTATTAATGTAAGTTTCAATGCATGTAAATATCCTTATGCATTTGACTCTTTAAACGTATTATATAACGATCTAGTGACCATAACTTCTTATTTTCATTAGCATTGACATTGATAAAAGATATATTTTCATTTTTTTAATTATACAAATAATAATTTATTTACGGTAGTATCGATAATTTTGCTCAGTTTTAAGTGCACAAAAAAGAGTCGACGAAGAAAGCAATCGGTGTACTTTTAACGAAGCCTTTGTAAATTAAAAAAAGTATATATATATTTATTTTTATAATATTGCATATACCGATGCGTTCGCCACACAAATTCCAAAAATCTCGAAATTTATTCAATGCGCGTAAATAAAAATTTATTCTCCCCATTTATCTCGGGAATCAATAAAATAAATATCGTCGTCGGGAGTTTCTGTTTATGATAGTACTGGAGCTTAATTACTATCTGCCCATTGGTTTGAGTGTCTGTTCGACTGGAAAAGAGACAGAGATGGAGAGAGAGAGGGGGGGGAGAGAAAAGAGGAAGAGAGGACGACGCGCAACTGGCAAACTAATGAAGTGGTCCCAGGTGCGGATCATAAAAACCTTAAAAAGGTAGTTTCGACCCTGGCCGACGAATGAAGAAATAAGTCTTTAGCTCCTCCGCGCGCGCGCTGCTCCGAGTGTGAAGAAAGAAAGGAGAGAGGCGCAGATTTCTCGGTTTATCCGGGGTACCGATCGCGTAGATTCCGAGAAGCAACCGAAACAATATCATAACTCGTGTTCCGACTTGCCACCGCCATAAATAGAAGGTGTCCTGCGCGTGATATCGCAGCCGCTGGATATATACTTGCCCGCTCTGCTCTTTTTTACCCTTTATTATTCACCTCCTGCGCCTTCTCATATGTAACCTCACGAGCTATAACTCGGTGCAATCGTTCCTTCATTGCGTGCAGCCTCACTCATTTCATCCAGATACCTGCCAAGCTTCTTATGCGAACGACGGCAAGAGTTATCTATACGCACTAGACTTGGGGTTGGGAAATTTCCTATCGAAAGTCGCTAGTCAAGTGGCACTTGAGTTAAAGCTCTCTTGAAATGCACATGAATCGATGTTAAATCTGAGATAGATGCACTTTGCTTAGGCACGCATATCGGTAGCAGAATTTTCAAAAGGTCTGGTGATGCAAGAGGTTGTTCTTGTTGGGGCTTACAGGGTCGGTGGCAAGGCTAAACATTGGCCCTTGCGGGGAGGTTTGGTTACGGGATACGGCTCGGCCTGCAGCGCGCGGTTACCAGAAGTATTTGAATGGCTGTCGGCCCTTGTAAGATGTCAAAAAGTCAAAGGGAAACCACTAAAATCAGTTAGGGATCTCAACTATGCGCCGAGCGCCCGAACGAGGTGCCAAGGATACAGGGAGGGGAGGAAACTCTTAGCCGCCCGCGGAGAAAGCATGACAACAGGGCCTGGAATATCATGCCTCTGCTGCTGCTGCTGCTTCTGGGAGACTTTCGATTCACCAAAACTTTCGAGAGTGCGCACGCTGTGGAAAGATATAGAAAGCGAAAGGGAGGGAACTGCTGCACTTGCTCACGCCTACTGTGTAATGTTTGTACAGTCGACACGAATTAAACATAAACGAAATTGAGAATATTGAGCGTCGATGGGCATACAACATATATCCCCACTTTTATTGATTTATTAAACTCTGGAACACTTTGTTGAAGGTCAACGTTGCAATTTGTGACATATAATCTTAATTATTTATAACATATCTTTAATTAATTTTCATCTAACATATTATTGGATTTATAAAAATATAAAAGCTATATTTGAATATTTAAATTTAATTTAACTTTGATCATTACATGGTATACTGACTTCGTTGCTCGACTTTATAAATAATTTTTATATAATAAAAAATTTACCATAAATAGATAATGTAAATTATTATTTTTTATAAATCGGATTGAAAATGAAGTTTACATTTTTATTGTACCTACATAATAAAATAATTTACCATGTCTTCACGACATATATATATAAAAAATAAAAAAAATCTATACAAACTTATTTTACTATAACATAAAATTTAATTCTTGAGCTGAAAAACTCTTTAAAACCGCGGACATGACTGATTGTGTAAATTAGTTTAAGATACCTTGCCATAAAAGATTGATTAATTCACATGCAACGGTAATAAAAAGATATTCGTAATTTATGAGGTTGACGAATTTTCTGACTTGAATTAATCAAAATTTATGACCAATTTAAAATTGCGAAAAAATATAACTGAAATTTCGAGTCGAATACAAAATTAATCTTTTATATGTAGGTATATAATTTTAATATAACTTGTTCCATAAAACTTGACTTTAACATCCTTTTGAAATAATAAAAGAATGCATGTATGGTTTTAATGAAATTCAATATGTAAATAAAAAGAATGGATATCGCTTATTACTAAGCCAAGCGAGCAAAGAAAAAAAGGATGGATCAGAAATATTCTTCGTTTATCAAAAGCCATGGGCAGGAAAAAGAGAAGGGACAAGAACGATAGCGGTAGGAAAGAAAAAGAGAGAGGCAAAAGAGAAAGAGAGAGAGGGGGGGGGGGCGAGAGAGAGAAGAAGGAGGCGAGGGACACAGAGGAAACTTGTTATGCTTTGAGAGATATGGCGGAGGCCTGCGGAATACATAATTTTGTAAAGACAAAAATGTTGTGGTTGTGCCTCTCGGCGGACTAGCATTTTTCCTTGTTTTACAAAATGTTCAGCTCGCCAGCTTCCTCCCTTCTCTCTCTCTCTCTCTTTCTCTCTCTCTCTCTCTCTCTCTCTCTCTCTCTGCTCTCTGCTCTCCATCCCTTTCCTCCTTTATAACTCTCTAAGCTACCTTTTCCCTATTTCTCTCTTTCTCTCTCAAATTCCCTCGCTTCGCCTCCCCGGTAATGTGCCGCGGAATGAGAAACGTTTTGTAAAAAGTGTATCCGCATCTTCGTGTTCCGCCCGTAAAACGAGCTAAGCCTTGCATTCGCAAACTTCTGACTTGGCTAACTTTTCTTGATCTACCGTATCCCACAGCGCTAATTTTTAACTGCTGCATATAAAAGACGTCTCTCTCTCTCAGAAATAGGCAGTTTACCAAATTATCCTATCTGATAACGACGTGTCAAATCTTTTACCATAACTTTCTAGCGTGATTATTTTGTCAGCTGATTCTCGAAATCCAAAACATTAATAAAGACCTGTTAGCTGGTGAGACTCGTGAGGTTCGGAGTTCGAGAAGTGCTTAAAGTAACGGAAAATCTATTTAATGGCCACGGCAGCGATCGTAGAGTTCCAAGTTTAACCCGAAACGTCGATATCTATCTAAGCCACGTTTTAAATCTCAGGCAATAAACAGAATCTTGATATCCAAGGCACGTATATCTAAGACAGGGAAAAAAGATGTTCGGAGAATCGAGAGTCTAAGTTTAAAGTCATGACCGAGACAGAGGAAGAAAGCAGCAGCGAGTGTACCTGCGTCGATCGACTTTGGACAAATATTTAGTGGACCGTTATGCCAGTTACGTTGATGAGCAACTGTTTGGACGTCATTCTCTTATTCTCTGTAATCGTTCGATCTCTTTCCCTTCCTCTCTTTCTCTTCTTTCTCTATTTCCCTCGATAGGACTGTCCTGAGGTGAGACGCCAAACAATATAGGTAAAGAAGCAACGGTGAAGCTGCTGGCGCTAGGCGATCCATTACACCTTGACCTTTTTATCTCTTGTTTAGCATCGGCAAACAAAAGACTTTTGTGATGTGATCGAAAATAGGAGAAACTAAAAACAAGCAAGTCCGAGAGGAAAAAAAAATTAAATTGGAACCTGTACTTTTATTCATGTTGTCTCTACCCAACTGCATTATGGTTCTACAATTTGCACGCGAGGCTTATACCAATCTTGATCCTCTTCCATCGAGCTTCGATTGGGCGATGATTCATTCGAAGCCGTAAGTGAGACGTCACGTAGGAGTATAAAGTGCGCGCCCCCGCGTGACGAGACAGCCGTTACACACCCGGCATAAATCGATCGTTACGCAAATTGGCTTGGTCTAACATCTGGCGGCGCGTATTTGGCGCGTATCAGTCGGATCACGTTCGAGCAAATCGAAAGATAGGCTTTCACATTCGAGGTAAAGCCTGCATGTCCCGAAGAGATCAGCATTCGATAAAATAATTTGCGTTGGGAGCTGCACTACGTCGCCTTACTGCTTCGAGCAATGAAGATACAGCTTCTGGTTCGAATCATTAGCTTTTGTACTTGTGCCAACATCAAATAACGTTTAGGAACCACAAAGGGCCTATGTACTTTCTAACTCTAATGTGGACACCATGTAAAGGTTTTTATAATTACTATTCAAATTTTATAATTAAATTCAATAGTGCACTTTTTCAAGATTATCAAAAAATGGTAAACAGCCGTTTTGGTTGCATGTCCCAAGCTCTCTCAACACTTACTTCAGTATATACGCGGCATCGTTCAATCTGCAACATTGATAATGATTTCGAGACGTAGGCCATAAAAGAGTTTCGCAGAATTCGCGCGTGTTTCTCGTTTCAGAATTGACCGCGTCGTGCGGCGCAGGCGCGATATCATCAAGGCGATAGAAGCCCAAGTCCAAGCCCTGAAATTCAAGCTAAAGAACGAAAAGCTCTAGAGTCGGAGCGCACGGCTGTAAAGGCATTTATTATCATCGCGAGCAGTTCTCTCTCTCTCTCTCTCTCTTCTCTATCTCCCTGCTCTCGCTCGCACAGTCACCCGATGGTGCAACTTAATATTTTCGGCTCGCGGACCGAGCTCAAAGTCGGATGCTTAGATTTACCGTGGCCGCCGGCTGCATAAAGTTCGAGTCCTGCGGCTGCTGTGAGCTGCCTGCATTTTCGGGGAATAATACAGAGGCCAAGTATGTTAAGGCATTCTCCCCTCTTGTTTTTTTGCCAAACGTTATAGTGCGCAATGAGTATGTGCAATGTGGCTTGAATTCAAATTATTTGTGAATTATACAATTATTGCGTTAAGTACATTTTGCTTCAATAACGGATCCATTCCATGCGTAAATTATTTGAATTTATTATTGTAAATATAAATGTAAAATTATCAACACTCAAATTCTTCACAATAATGCGCTTGTAATTTTGTTATGTAATAAATCTTTTTGAATTGACTGTTATATATGTTGATATTTTATAGGAATGAATTTTATACCCCGATTTTACAGTCTTTTTCCTCTGTTTGGGAAAGAGCCAACAAATAAACTACAAGTTAAGAGGTATACAAAAATGATATTTGGTCACGGCCCGTTACCGTTCAACGTAGAAGGGACAACAGATGTATAAGTGCGCTCATGTATAGGCGCACGTACAAAAAGGTAAAAAAGAATGAAAATAGAGGCATCTCGAGATATGACTAGCTGAGGAGACGTGCCGGTCCCGGGCCCAACTCTCCCGGTCTTAAATCGGTCAACCGATATCGATCTTCTTTCTATCGACAAGCTTATGAGGCGAGCGACTACGGCGTTGTCACACGGGCGCATTAACCGAATCCTGGAAACCATTCGATGAGTTTATGAGGGTCCAGTCGCTCGCCTGGCCGCGTATAGTCGTGCAGTCGTTGCGGAGGATGAAACGACGACGAGGCACTGTCGAATCCGAAGAGAGTCCGACAGCTAATTAAACGTTTTCTCACACAGTCGTTACGCGACTGAGATTAGAGGCCGAGATCACCTTGGGACACGGTGTCAGATTCTTTTCTAATCGAGGCGCGAATTTATCTCGTCCTCTTGCAGCGAATCATTCTCTCTTTTTGAAAAAATGTTTACACATGCGTGCGCGCGCTCGATGATCCTCGTGGATCAGCTCGAAAAGCCATAAAACTCGGATATAGACTCTCGCAAATATTAACTGATCAAGCGGTTGACTTGTTTTTACGAGGACTGCTTGCGCAATGCCGTGCAGCAGCAGCAGCAGCAGCAGCAGCGGCGACAACGCACTACTATAAGCGGCCATTCAGCGCTGCTTAATTAATAACTTTTGTCGCTCTCTCTGTGGCTGTGGGTACAAGAACGACGGCCAGTTTATTCGAGCATCGGCGGCTGCTGCTGGTTCTGTTGCTGCAGCTCTCGGAGTAACACAGAGCGAGAAAGAAAGATAAATAAAGAAAGCGTGGAAGGCGCGATCTGCGGCGCGTCAAAAAAAAAAGGATAGCCCGGCAGCGGCAGTGGCAGCAGCTCGAAGGAGTAGCCTACAGTCCCGAGAAGGCCGGACCAGGTCAGCCGAAGCATAACGAGCCGCGTTATCGTGATAAAAACTCGTTATTACTAATAAAGAAGCTCGTAAAACGGGCGGCCGCGTAAGCCCCGTGCATTCGGAAGAAGAACAAGAAGAAGAAGAAGAACAAGAAGAAGACATGGGGCTGAGTTTCGGGCGGCAAGCGGCAGCGAGTCGTCAACCATAAAGCACACACGAGCTGCTGCTGCTGTTGCTGCAGTACACAGACGCGCGCCTCTCTCTCACTCTCTCTTTCTCTCTGTGTCCCTCGCAGAGTCCGGCCATCAACAATTATAATAAAATGCCCCGTATAGAAAGCGGACGAAACAAAGATAAGCCGAGATAATAAAAGCTGCGCGCTGCAAGAGAGTGAGAGAAGGAAAGGAAAGGAGTCAGAGCCGGAGTAGCGGAGGTGGAGCGTGTGGCCATACACACATATATATATATAACAGCCAGACACACACGGGGATAATTTTAATTTAAACAAATGGTCAGGAGGGCGGCATCTTTGTCCGCGTCTTGTATTATTTATGCGCGAGCAGGAGGCGCGCACGTGTGCGCAACTCTGTGCCGTAGGACGCGCGAGAGCGCGAGTGTGTAGCGCGGCTCCTCCTCGCGTCGCCGCGCGATCGTGTCAATGTTTTCCAGGATACCGGCGAGCCGCCGTTTACCTCTACTGCACCGCAGCAGTCCTATCCTGTTTCTGTTTCTGTTTTCTTGCTCTCTCTCTCTCTCTCCCTCTCACTCCCTCTCTCTTCCTCTCTCTTCCTCTCTCTTCCTCTCTCTCTATCTTGCTCCTCCCTTCTTTGCCTCTCGTCTTTCTTATCCTTCGCTTTGCTCCGTTTTGCCTTTCCCTCGTTCTCTCTGTCCTCGCGCGTGTGTGCTGCAGTTGCTTTGCTCATGTCCCCCTCTCCCTACCTCTCCTTCTCTCTCTCTCTCTCTCTCTTTCTCTCTCTCTCTCTCTCTGCAGCTCTGTCGTCCAGATTTATGGTAACGTAATTTTTCAAGAAAAATGCCCGTACAAGCGCCAATCGTCGTTAACATTTTATTATTTTATAGCCCGCTGATCGCCACTCGCGCCCGGCTCGCCCCGGCCATCGTAATGTATGTATGACATCGTTATGTTAATTAGGATTGTAATTAAATTGCTGATGAGCGTAGGTTATTTTTATGACAGACTGAATCGTCGATAAAAAAAAATACACAATTATGCATATTTTTCCATGCGTTTCTCTCAATTAGATATTGTGGGTAAATGTCATTTTGAGATTTAACAAACAAATCGATACGCGCTTAATCGCAGATTAGTAAGTTTGTAATATGTGCAGCGTAAGATCCGATAAAAAGGGACTGCGGGAGCATTTTTTCAATTCAATTCTAGGACACGATCATCAATTCAATGTTTCATGGAATACCGCAATTTCATTAAAGTAGTGTTCGGATAAATTCATCGAGGATGACACAATAGTTGGGATGAAAAATGCGTTGCATGAGGAGGGAATATGGTCAGCGCGGTGGAGTATTTGCGTGTGCGACAGCTCGCCCGGCATTCGCTTATGATCAAGAGCGTAAAAGAGCAAAGAGCGCGGGGCAGCAATTCGAGTGAAGAATTCGGCAGTAAACGTCGAATCCAGAACGTTGTGCGGAGGATTGCGCTGCTGCTGGTGCTGATGCTGGTGCTGTGTCCGAGCGGTGCTCATCGCCACTATATACTCATCGCGCGCCGCACAATTTACTGCGAAATAATGAAGGACTTTCGCGGCGATCTTTGCCGAGGCTCTTGCTTCTCTCTCCCTCCTTCCCGCTCTTGGGGTATGGAGCGATTGACATTCCAGCTGGGGCTATTGGTACACTGCGTCGAATTCCGTGCCGCGCGCTTCTCCTCTCTGACTCATATTCCGCCGCTTCGTCCACGCACTAATTTTTCAATTTATTCCTTCAATTATGTCGACGTAAAACGAGTCGCGATACTATTCCCTCTCTCTCTCTCTCTCTCTCTCTCTCTCTCTCTCTCTCTCGCAGGCTCGTTCACTACTGCGTCCTCCTCCTCCTGCTCATTCTCCTGCTGCTTCTCTCTGCAGCCTCGAGTCCTCTCTGCGCTCTTCGTGCAAAATTCATAAAGTGCGCGAGTTCCTCGTTCCATCGCGTACAATCGCTGATATTCATGAGACGCGTCTCCAAATAAAACACGTTCCGCTTATTATTTTAATGAGCAATATCCAGCGAGAGATGCGAGGCTACTAAATTCACCTTTTTTATACAATAGATATAACAGCTAAACATTTAACTTTTGATCTTTATTCATCGTAACGTAAATTAATTAAGAAAATAAACAAGTTTAATAACGTCATTTTAAAATATATATCAATAAAAGTAAAAAAGCTTGTTAAAAAGCCATTTTTTTATCGCTCCATTTTTATAGTTTTTTTCAAATCTGATTATTTATCACCATCATCTGGTTTATTCACTTATAAGCCATAGTTTCTCTTTTTAGATTTTGATTTTAATAATTATGAAATAAAATAGCCCTTCTATAAACATTGTAATCTTTGACATTGATCATTGGGTCTTTTAATCCCTTCAACATCTTTCGGCCAAAGCAATTGAGAAAACTAAAGGGAAATCACAAAAGCATCGAGGCATATCGAGCCCTTAACGAACAAGTGTATAATGCATAATAAGAAATTCAAAGAGGAAAGATCGTTACCGTCTACGAGTCGATAACGCGTCTTCACTTTTGAAAAGGAAAGAGGATAAATAGAAACTCGCGGAGATAGGGACAGCGAAGAAAGTAAAATGGTTTCGCTTTTGGGCGACGCGCGGCTTATCGTCTGCAGGCGTTGGCGGTATTGCGCTCTCTACTCTCGGAGGGCGCGACTCCCACACTGAAGACCAGAAGAGAGAGAGAGAGAGAGAGAGAGAGAGAGAGAGAGACGGAGATGGAGACTTCATATCGTTTCGCGCACTTGTGTGAGTGCATATATACGTGTGCGTTTTGGTACATATATATATATGTATATATGTATATATATATATACACGCTTCGTTGGCTGCGGGTGTGCATACGGCCATGTAATACCGGACACAATGGCTCGGAGGCTCTCTTCTCCCGCGTCTCTCTCTCTCTTTCTCTTTTTCGCTCTCTCGGGCCGAGCAAGCGAAAAAAGCGAGCGAGCGAGAGAGATAGATAGAGAGAGAGAGTGAGGAAGGAAGGGAGAGAGGGAGGGAGGGAGAGAGAGAGAGGGCCTGTATAATGTTTTATGGCCACGATCAGCCGTAGAAGTATGAAGTGTCGATAGAACGCGCGGCAGAAGCGAAGCGCGGCGAAGATCAAAGGCCCATAGAGAACCCGAGTGGTAGCTCGAGACACAGAGCAGCCCTTTCTTTCTCTCTCTCGCTCGCTCTTGCTCAGTTGCTCGCAGCTCTTTTGCTCCCAGCATCCCATCTCTCTCTCTCTCTGTCTGTCTCTCTCGCGCGACGGTTCGCGCTCCCAGGACCTCCCTTCGCGCGCCGCGGAACAGAAACTCGCGCCTGATGCTCACTCTCTCTCTCTCTCTCTCTCTCTCTTCTCCCCCCTTTTCCCCGCTTACACAAATGCTCCGTTCTGGCTTTTCAGCGAATCTTTCCTTGCTGCAGTGTCTCTCGCTCTCTTGCGCTCTTTTATTTTTCTCCCCGCTTTTTTGTTTAGCTTCGCTTTCGTCCCTGGCTATTATTCTTATGACTCGCGCTGCAAGCGTCGTTGATGTTGCATTATTTTTAGATGCGCGAGAATTAGACATTTGCGCTTACTTGATTCAGGATTTTCTCATGTTTAGGTGGAAAGGTGCTGTTTTATAGGTGCGATGCTTGCAATCTGCGCCTTTGAGTATTTTGTAGCTTGTCGAGTGATTCTACATAGCAGCGGATATTAATAAAAATACATATATCATTGTATTGTAATTTTCGTTTTATCGTCCTGTAAATATAATATGAAATGTTATCGTCGTATCAGATTCGTTCATTGTAACGGATAAACCTGAGAAAAATACACAATACCGTTTGCTCTTTTATGCGAGAACTTTACGCTTTATGCTCGAAGAATCTTTGATATTATAATAACATCGACTGTTCCTCGTCAGGGAAATTAATAACTATTATAATTAAATTTTGCGTAGACTTCGTTATTAGATTAAAATATTGACAGTATATGCGCGAAGCTTCATGTCAATCGGATAAAAGTTATAGAACTATGCTTGAGGAATCTTCTGTACCTAACATATTTATTTTGAAATTTTATTATAACCGGTTTAGAGTTTTATAAGTTCATGTACAGTTTACACAGATATTTGATTCATGAAAGTTTTATTTCAGATTAGCAACCATATTTTTAACAAGTCAGTGAAACAGCCTAAATTCAATATAGTATGTAATCTTGTACTAGAAAAATTCGATAAATTTTTGTCGAGCAAATATCTATGGAATGTCACCTGGGAGCCATCTACCATTCACAGGACGTCTGACAAATATAATTTCCAGCAAATGAGATGATCACGGGTAAAAATTTAACTACATTAGTGTCAAAGTGAGTCAGTGGGCTGGGCGTTACGGCGCCGCTGTGAGGCTAGTCGGAGAATGAATCGTGAGTCCGGATGAGAGAGACAGTGGCCGGTATAGGCATACAGCAGCAACACATAGGTAGAGGCTGAGTATCCCCCGGGGACCGCGTGGAACGCGATTCACCGATGACCGAATTAATTTTTCTACGCCGTCACATGGGTAGGAGCTCCCGCACGCCATTGGACGCGCTATAACCCGGAGGAGATACAGTCAGTCGATCCAAGGTGCACGAGGCCGAGGGACGAAGGGCTGGGGCGCTCGAGAGCATCGGGTCGCTATTAATTAACCTGATAGACCATAAATAAAACACAGGCCTTCATTCTCTCTCTCTCTCTCTCTCGCTCTCGCACTCTCCTCCTTCGCGCTCAGTTCGCGCTTCTTACTCTCTGGAGACGAATATAAATAAATAAAAGTCCGGGCCGATGGGCGGTCCGATGCGTTATGTTAATTGGGGCGTTGTCTCCCGGCACGCACCTATTCTCATTAGCTCCTTGCTCCTCTTCTATCGAAACACTCGTTACCTTTTATTTTACTCTTCTCTCTCTCTCTCTCTCTCTCTCTACCTCTCTCTGTCTACCCCCCCTCCTTCCCCTCAGCTTTAAAAGACTCTTGTTTTTGTCAATTTTTGCCCTTTACTTTTGCGTCGTTTCTTTTAAAGAAGTATGTTAATACAAATTTGTTTTTTTATAGCCAGAGTTATAGTAATGTAAGGATAATGAATTTTCTTTAAAATCTTTAGAGAATAGAGGCACGAGATAATGTTTGTAATAGAGTATGCCGGAAAAGCCCCCACCAGATTTGAAACTTAGTTATTTACAAACCGAATTCTCAGCTTACTCTTATGATAATATTTTTTTATATAAGTGATTAATAATGTTTTTCACCAAAAGCAAAAGTCATTGTGCCGATGAGATATTATTTTGTGCATAAACGTCTCAGTGAAATTTTGACTTTTAAATATAGTTTTACTTTCAAAGTAGCTTTAATGCTTTATATGGTATTTATAAAGTATGGGTCTTACCACTGAATACGATCAAATAGCTCTTTATTTTGATTAAATTTTTATTACCCTATTTTATGTCACTTTATCATTGGTCAGATCATATGATCTCAGTGCATAAATTTTTAGTTTTCCGACAGGACGCACGATACAGGTCAAAGTCGTGCTGCACGTTTCACGTTCGTTGTCGTGATGTGATAATATTAGTCGTCACTTTTTTGTGACACTCAAGTGACCACTACGTCTTGATAGTCTTTCGTCAATTCTTCCAGCAATTTACACACGGTCACCATTTTTCATCAGCTCCTTCACTTCAGAAAATTAAATTCCGTAATTAGTCGAGTAACGCAATTAAGCATGAATAATCAATTTGAACAAGAAAATCCACTGGTAAATAATAAATTAATCTGAGTTTGCGCGCGAAGGAAAATTACTAGTTTATTCGAAGTAGGATAACAAGCCACATCATATTCCAACCGAGCGGAATTCTTTTTTCGAACTTTGATGTGGACAAGTTCGCTGTTCTCGAGCTCACTTCTGCGATTACCGGGAGGTCGGCCCACGTAGTCGAGAGCATCTCTTCTCGTCCACGGCATTATTTATAGGACCATTGTGCAACGACGGCTACGGGCGCCAATAAATCAGTCTAATTAAAATATTTAATATCGCCGTCTGATTTCGAATCCTTTTTTTTTATGCCCCATTAGAGTCTCTTTGCAAAAACTGTTAAATCTTGCGAGGAAAGTAAATTTATATGCATTTTTGTCAAATCATTAAGAAATACAATGGACAATGCTCTCAGCGATGAGAAACCCTCATTTTAAAGGACAACTTTTTATTTTAAACAATACACATTTAGCCAAAATTGTTTTATAATGCAGTTAAATTAAAAAAAAAAACATGTTAGATTTTGAGCAATATAAAATGTGCTTTGGGCAACGTAGCAATGATTCGTGAAAAAGTCAAAAGAAATATCCACATCAAGTTGTTGCGATGTAAATAATGGCCTCCATAATGACAGAGCATTAAAATAGATTCATAGAATCTATCTATAAAAGCCATAAGCCATTGTTTGCGCTGAAAAGCTGAGACGCTCGCTTGCAACACGCGCCACGATGATTTGGCGTCGTGATCGCAATAACAGGCTCTCTCGCGAACGCGCGCGCAACGTTATATCCGTCGTGCAGAACTATAAAAGAGAAAACGGGCGACGGACGCGAGCGAGATAGAGACGCGCGAGACAAAATGCCAGATATAAAGAACAAATAAATGACGGGGAGAGAAGGAAGACGAGAGAGGGAGAGGAACGGGATGAAGAAATGGATCAAAATCAAGCGAACGTGGCGGAGACGAAAAAAGAAACATGAAAAAAGACCAGAGAGAAAGAGAGACTGAATCAAAGACCGCGGGTACGAAGTAGAAAATGAAAGAGAGACAGAGATGGTATAAGAGGCCGCACACCGACATACCGTGTAATTTTCGATCGCTGCTATTACCCATAAAAAATCTATTAGACTCACCTCGAGCAATTGATGGTCCCCCACGTGGTTGGCGACTCAAGATCTTTAACTCCGATCTCTCCGAGCGCTTCTCTGGATCTCCACTCCACCCTACTGCATATTCAAATTTCTTCGCGTTCCACATGTATTTTCAATACAGCTTTTCGATCGGTTTCACGGTTCGCGCGACTACATTTTTTCGCCAATACATTACAAACGAATATCCCTTCTCTGGTCGTATCCCCATAAAAGCATTTTTATCGCTCTAATTATAAATCCTTGATTTTACGAGAGGCCCGCGAGATTTATTAGCGATATATAACGTCGAGCGATACGCGACTCGCTTATACATAAACGGCACGATATAATCGATTTATTATTTCAGCTCAAATTAACGGCATTAAACAGCGATCGAAATTTATTATTAAATAAAACACAGTAATGACGCAGCAGCGGAGATCCGTATACTGCATACTGCGGCACACGTATCATCAAGCCTCCATGCCGATACTTTCCCACAGTCGTATACGGAGCGCATTGGTCGAAAAGTTTTTCCTATACGCGACTCGCGCTGCGCGGCTGATTATACGGATCTCACGCTCTCTTGTGATGCGCGCTGGATTCGCCAGGAGAGAGCGATCGTTCGAACGACGATTATCATTACAGATTGGCGTATACGCGCGGCCCGTCATCGCATAGCTGCACCGTTGAACGACCTTCGATACCGATCTATCCGTCCTGGCGATAATGCACGCACACGCTAGGAATTTAGCATCATCGCATTCCCCTCGAGCTAAATCTCCTCTCTCGACCTATTACAAGACTTTTTAGAGATTCTTTCGCTCGGATAACAGCTGAGCGCGGGCAGTTTTACGGGACCGGCGTGCACATCGTGTCTATTTTTTACCCGATCGACGCCTCGTGCACAATTTGTTTTTATGGACATAGAAAAGCGTCGGAGATCAGGGCGGCCATTTGGGATTCAATCGCTTCTCAAAATTACACATTATAACTTATTCACGATAAGCGCTGAATTAGACACTCACAGCGCGAGCGGTAAAAAGTACAGTATATAATACGATCGGCTCTAAGTGCGATGTCACGATATTGTAATATATGTAAAAGCGACGTGTAGCTGTCTTGGTCGTGTCGTACTACGCGGACATTAGTGTCGGCGTAGTGCGTGTGCAAGTGGCTTAATTCCATCAACGCGAGAGAGAAAGAGAGAGAGAGAGAGTAACAGAAGAAGAGCAAAGCGTCGTATAGAGTGCGCCGGAAACGCGTTTTATGAGAGCTGGCGCACATGTTAACCGGTCGGCCCCGGATTAACATTAATTTCAATAGCCAAGGCGCGCAAGCCGAGAGCAATGATAACAAACAATTAAGAGTCAACAAGTCGGTCGCGCGCGCGACCCGATGACATCATCGATGCTGCTGCTGCTGCTGAAAGGGTGTCGGCAGTAAGTCTGCGACAAGTAGATGTACGTCGCAGCATGGCAGCTACCATTAAATTCTTTAACGCCAGACACATCAAACCAACAAATAGATTGTCAAGTCTATTAATTAATAACCCGCTCTCTCTCTCTCTATCTCTCTCTCTCCCCCTTACGTCAAGTGACGCCTGTCTTTGTTTCGTCGGTCTCGTTCGAGCTGTTGGCCTTTTATATTTGCATTTTTCGAAAACGACGACTTATAGGAATTTCGTGGCGTTCGCGCATAAAAGAGACTCTTTTAAAGGAAAGTTTTAGTGACTGGTCATGCTGAAATGATTGAACACACACACAAGAGGCGAGGCGGCGATCAATGGTAAACAGAGGGAGATGAGAGAGTATGTGTGGCGAAGCCCACAGCGGCTCGTTGACACTCGGTCTGCATTTAATTATTAAAGAGACCGGAGAGACAATAATGTCCCCGGCGTCTACGCCCGTTCGGTGTCAAGTCAATATGCGATCTACACCAGAAATGATATCATACACATATTCCGAGTGCTGTATGTTATGAGATCAGCATCAGAGCGGCACAACCCGTACGAAAATAGTTCCGTCAAGCGAAAAAGTATCATCGATGAATCAGCAATTACCGGCGGCTCGGACTCGTTTATTTTTAACCAATTAGCCGCTGGGCATTGAGCGCCTATATATACATATTACAGATGCACTCGTAAGTCAAAGAAGCGTCGAAACGCGACCATGTGAGGTACAGAGAGAGAGAGAGAGAGAGAGAGAAGCCAGTAGTGAAAGAAACGAGAAATGATCTTCTTGGTAATCAGTCCTCTTGATTCGCTTTGCCAATGTCTGCAGCAGCTCTCTCTCTCTCTTGCTCGGCGGTGGCGGCAAAGTGTTAATGAACGCTCGGCACTCGAGAGCGCACGGAGCGAAACCGGCTGAGTTGTGTGCGCTGTGTGTAAGCTGTAAGCTGATGCAGTGGCGTTTTGGCCCACGCGTCACCATAATTACGCCGCACACGCACGTCTGTCCCCGAGGTCTGCGTGACCGGACTCGCCAATCTCGACCGAGCCCCATCATATCGCTCAGCTTCTTCCCTACTTTTACCTTTAATTGATAAACGATCGCAGTGCCTCTGCTTTTTCAACCCCTTCTCGCGGACCTGTGGAATTTCATCCTACTGAGCTATTCATTGCCGTTTTAAGAAAATCACCTTTTCGTAGCTCTAATTGCAGCGTATATGTATAATAGTATTTTAAACGCAGAAATAATATTTCGAGGTTTGATGCTTCGTTGATACTTCGAGGTACCTAAAGATTGCGATTCATTATCACTACATTATGATGCAGATGCTGCCGAGTATTTTCTTTGAAGTATCTCTCAAGCCATGCATATCATATTTCGCATAAAATTGACTTTGATTACCCCTATAGAATATTTTGAATATCCAAAAAAGCTACTTATAGATCAGCTCTTGCAGATTCAATTAAAAAACTTTAAAAGTTAAATTATTTTGTTATTCTGCAGTCGTTGTATGAATCGCAGCCAAAACTAAAATACTAATAAATTAAAGGGAATAAGACGGTATTGAAAGTTTATAAGCGCACTTTGAGGCGAAATTATTTAGCAACCGAAATTTTCATAAACATAATGAAAGTAAATTATTTATTCATCGATCTAATTAAAAACGCGTAACTTTTTGCGAGCCACGCCTCGCCGAAATTACAGTACTGTCGTCGAGCCCTTTAATTAAACCCTACCTATATATAGTGGAAGGGCGAAATTTATTCATACAGTTATAGCCTGTCATTCATGCAAAAGATTCGACACTTTGGCCAAGATTTTCATCTAAATTAACAAAGAATCGCGAAATTTGCAAATTCACTAGAGGCGTGCGCGGAGCAAGCGAGCCATTTTTACCGAGCAACTCGCCACGGAAGTTGGCTGTTTTAGTGGCGGTCCAAAATGTGGATATATACACCGGTAGGAGGATTGAAGGGCGCAGCTGGGGTGGGGGATGAGCAGAAGGGTTTTCCCAAGTTCTCGTAGTTTTCCATGGCGGCGCCGTAAAGCAGCGGATCCGGCTAATACAGCAAAGTTTTCGCATCATCCGTCGAGCATCTTCTCCTCCCTCTGCCCCTCGCCTCTCATCTTCTCTCTGCAGCTCCTTCGTCTAGGCCCCAGCTATACTAGCTCGCGGCGCTTATTAAGTCTCAGCGGTGATTTTTGCCGCGGCCCCGGAAAGGCTCATAGATTTTTGACCGCTTCGAACGCGCGCATCTCCCATAGCATGCCTCTAGCATCTGAGCTTTTGTTTCTCTCATATGCGCGCCTGTAAATTATAATGACTTTACAGTCGCGTAACTATAGCGCCGCTGGAGCTTTGCAAGCGGTCCGCGTGTTAATAATAAAAAACGTATATAATCCATCGGGAAAGGGTTGGGACTGCTGGGAGAGAGAGAGAGAGAGAGAGGATCGGGCGAATCCGAAGAAATTGACTGCGGTGAATTTTTATCAGACCGGGCGAAATTACCCCCGGCACGAATCGCTCGCGCGCCGCCGCCGCCGCCGCACGCTTTTATGGGTTTATTAGAAGCCAATCAGTGGAGGTCGGAGCCTCTAATCAAAGATACTGACGAGTGAGAGACTACTACCGAGGCTCTCTAGCATTATGGCATTATTCCTCCTCTCGACCTCATCTTTTATCCTCATTTCCTTCGGCACTTCCAACGCTTGTTCTTTTTTTTTCCTTTATACAACTCGTTAGCGGCATTGTATTAGCTTTTCGCCGCCGAATCAAATTCACGATTGTAAACATCGCCCCTCTACCAATCAGCTGCACGATTTTGGATTTGCAGACGAATTTATTTCTGGATTGCTTTTATTTCTTGCCTGCTGCTTTTTTATTCCTGTTGGCTTCTTTTACTTTATTCTGCAGGATTGGAGAAATTCTTTTTTTAAGACCTCCCAAGAAACATATAACCTTAAAATTCGGTACCTAGAAAACATAATAACAAAATTTTACTTCAATGGTCATTGTCGCAATTCTTTCATTTAATTAATTCTGTTCTGGAACTTTTATGCAATGTTAACTCAACTTATATTATAGTTGCTTTTATTCGTAATGTTCCAGTACAGTAAAACTGTTTATGTATAAATATTAAAAGAAAAATAATTAGATTGATCCTTGAAATTTTAAACAGTTATAACCCATTAATCAATAATTTCCTAACATTTCTCATAAAATATATTTAAAGACTTCGATACAACTTACCCTTATAGTTTTCGAAAGGAGCTTGATTTTCTGAGGTATGTTTGCAATGTGAGTGAAAGCAGAAATAAAACCAATAAGATTTTAATTGATTTTTTAGTACATCGTTATCAAGGTCGAGCATCTCGTGAGATTGTACAAAAAGCAATAACTCAAGAGCACTTCTTAGCTAAATATAAGCTTTTGCATAAAACTTTAGATTCAATCCGTGCTCAAAGTAATTGCACATATCCGCGGCGAAAAAAAGGACAGTTCCGCGAATCGAAGTATGCCCCTGTATCGAGAATTTTCGTTATCTTTACGATCCCCATCGTAACGATACAACTGCAGAGAATGAGAGAAAGAGAGACGAACGACCATGAGAAAGCAAACATGTGCGTCTTCAACCCGCATAAAAACTTTATGGCTGCGACTTATAATTAACTTATTATTGCTGATCGTAAAGAATTAAATGTTTCCAGCACGAAAGCGAAGAGAGAAACAACTTGTCAATTTCTCGAAAAAAAATTTTTTAGCTTTCTCGTATAAATTGCGCGTGCGCGCCCGAGAATAGAGAGAGAGAGACTTCTTTTGTTGAGGCGAGAGAAGAGAGCTCGTAACGAGGAATAATGAAGCAATTACAAGAAATATCGTGCGCACACTAGAGTCTGACTATCCATTATTGTATTTGCACGGGCTTATCAGTGATCATCAAAGTGTCGCCTTGAGACAGGCTGAAATATTATTGATCCTTAATGATTCCTCGGGTGAGAGCCACTCCTCTTCGACTGAGAATCCGTGGCCTATAGACATTCGGGACGATAAATCTCATGTTCGCAATATTAAGCGAAGCGGCTGGACAAAGGAGCCATGGCAAAATGGAAGTGGCAAACGCATAACGACAAAGAGCCTAAGTGGTAATTATTTATGCCTTATATATACTGCAAGAAGAGAGGCACGACTGGAATTGGAGTAGGCGATAAATCAGATATAGACTGTCGGCTTACTGCCAAGAAATTGCCTTCATATATGCTACGCGCACCGATCAATTCATGGAATTCCTCCACATAATATAAGGTCTCGCGAATGCCAGGACTAACGTTTTGGGAGGGAAGGGCACTTCGTATGCACTATTTTTTTCTCTTTTCTAACCTGGCCATAAAAATATTCGCCCATCAATTCTCTTTATTTAGCATTTTGAACCCCACGAATCCCTGCCAATGGGGATATCTCGACCTACACTCGACACCTACGACTTGTTATTCTTCTTCTTCTGTTGGTACTGACACTGGGCAAGGAAGGAAGAAAGAAAGGCGAGGGACACACCTTGTGGGCAACGGAAAGTGACCTAATTGTGACTTATGGTTCCTCTAATAGAAACAAATTTTTTTCACTCTCTTGCTCTCTACTCCTTTTTTCAAACGATCCCAACGACTCCGATACTCTGACATTCGGTTATTCAAACTTATATATGTTTTTTATTGAAAAGTTATACGATTCGTTCAACGAATTTCTAAGACTTGGCTGTGATTTATCGTCACTTTTTATTCTATTGAGTATTTATGGTATTCTATTGAAATATACCTTCAATAACATTGAATTCCTTGATAGTTAGAATGTATTCGGGACTTGGTTTATCCAATTTGGCAAAACAGCATTAATCATTGGGAAATGCCATAATATGCTAAACTAAATGTTGTAACGCTAAAAATAAAGTTGCGTAGCTAGTCCAAGTATTATATATTGTAGATTCTCCAAAGTTAAGCCAAGTTATCAATGAATTAACTTTTTACCAATTCCAAGAATAAAATAGAAAAATATAACGCCTCTCGCATCACGCGACAAGAAAGGGACTCAATCGATCGCTAATGACACCCATCGCAATTCAGTTGAAGAATAACCCCTTTTGCAAACGTCAATGCAGCTCGAACGGTAGCGAAGAGGGAAGAAGCCGATGCCCTACGTTACACATACTCACATGCATTATATACCTGTTGTTTCAGCTCTCTGCAGAAGGAACGACAGGTGTGCGCGTTGCGCCACCCAGCTGCCGCCTTCGCCCCGGATATCACTCATACACCTCTCTCTCTCGTTTGTATGTATACACGAGCTCGGTTCCTCTTCCTCTACTACTGCAGGCACACAATCGGGCTGTGCTCCTCGCACAGCTGTAAGTAAGTATTTCCAACGTCTCGTGTTGTGTTTCTGTCTTTCCCTCTCTCGCTCTCTCTCTCTCTCTCTCTCTCTCATTCACTCACTCACTCTTTTCTCTCGGCCCTTTCCTTTGCCATCAGCCCCTTTTTAAGCCACCGCTGTACAATTGCACTATTGATTAGGCTCGTTCTCTGTTCTTGGAGCCGATGACCTGCTACATCTTGCTGCGATGATTTTTTTTGTGTATTTTAATTGTGCAATTGCGGTATGCAGTTTATTGAGAGTTCTGACGATTTGTGGCTTTGGACTGGTATTGCAGCTATTGGTATTCAATTAGCCAATTATTACTTGTGAAAAATTGGTGCGATCTGCATCCAGCTTATGATTTATTTTTTAAATGAGCAAAATTTATCACCAATTTATTCTTGAATTTTTACATTTACACCACTTATTTTCAAAAATCTTTAAAACTATCCAAATCACATTTAAAGAAGATTTAAATAAATGGTCTTATATAAATTGTAAGGTCGCGTGTGTATCGTAGTAATGAAGTAGAAACACCTGATCAGAGACAAAGGATCCGTTAAAGTGATGTGCATTAATCATTATAATGTGTTAATACTAGGGTTTGCAGGAGACGTATAAAAACAAGACTTTCGCATGCTTTCCAAGTCAATAAGGTACGCGGCGTCGGAGTGCATGGCGACAATAAAAGGCGCAAGGTATCAAATTCCGTAGGTCCTCTCGAGTCTCATGACGTTCTTCCCTCATTCTCTCTCTCTCTCTCTCTCTCTCTCTCTCTCTCTCTCTCTCTCTCAATGTTTACTCACTTGATCAAAAGATTCCTTTTACTTCTTATTTCGTCTGGCTGTCACGCGCGCGCTCGCGCAGTCTTTCTGTCGAGACGCATAGAGTCTCTCTCTCACTCTGTCTCTCTCCCGCTTCTCATTTCGTAACTCCGGTGTTTCCGAAAGCCATATCAATTTCGCGATATTACTTTGAAAGTACCGACTGGTCCGCGACGGCGTGAAAGACGAGGCGAGCGAGGCATGGAGATGACGAAAAGAGCGAGCCTCGCGCCAGTAAACGAGAGCATACGTCGTTAATCCTTTGATTTTTGGAGACCTCCGTGTCTCTCTTTCTCTCTCCCGCTCGGCCTTTTTCCACCTATCCCCGACTCACCCAGGTTCTTTTTCTCTCTGTTTCTCTGGTCCCGAGGGATGACGCCGCCGGAGGAAGCAGGAGCACGGGGAGGTGGGGTGAATTCATCCCCGTCAAGGCGCGACTGGATATCAAAGCCGCTATTTATAACGACCCTGAGCCAAAGCCAACTTACGCTCACACACGGTTCGCCTGATATCCCAGCCTCTCGTTCATACACACACACACACGCAAACACACACTCACTCACGCAGACACACACACACACACACACACACACACACACATAGACTGAGACACAGCAGTGAGCGAAGCAGAGCTCAGCAGCACTGATAGCGTGTGTTAGCACGTCGCGTAATCCTGGCTCTCGCAAGAATGCGCAAACGGGGGGATGACCAACGCGCGACGAGAGAGCTTTCTCTCTCTCCCACGTATTTGCATATAGAGAGCGTTAGCTAAGGGAAATAGAAGGCGAATACGTGACAGACACTCTCGCTCACACACGCACGCACACACACACATACACACACCCTTTCCACTCTCGCTCATCTAACCTCGCGCGGGTAGCGGTGGCGGCGAGGCTACTGCAACCCTTTCCTCAGCCCCGCCGCGGATTTGGACATATACATCGACGCTGCCGACCTAACGTCGAATGAAAGGCGATGGGCCGCCGTGGAAACCAGTCTTATCTGCAGCGCGTGTGTATGTGCCGTGGCTAAATAACGTCGCCCTACTCTATGAACGACCATCAGCCGCGCGCAGGAAAGAAAGCAGCAGCTAGCTGATAAATTACGAAAGGAATACGTCGCGCAGGCGTGTGGCGCGCGCATAACCGAGTCATTAATTATAACGCGACGACGCGACTGAACGAACGAATGGATGAGGTTGGCGCGAGGGGCGGACGGGGGAAGTGGGGAACAGGGCGGGTGGGAGGGGTATACGTGGGAGGGATCGCTGCAACTGCCCCGCGAGAGACCTGCAGCAGCAACAGCAGCTCGCCGTCGTCGTCGTCGTCGTTGGGACGTGTCTATTTCACGTTTCTAGGCTCCGCTGTCGGACTCACGGCTCGTTGAGCGCTGTTGCATCAGCTGCTGCGACCGCGAGTGTGTCTGGGATGATTAGTGTAATCGCTGTCTTAATTTAGCGTCTTCCTCTCTCTCTCTCTCTCTCTATACGCGACACACTGCAGTCATGCCGCACCACCCCCTCGTGCTCCACCTTCAGCGTATAACTCGCTTCTTTGTTTTCCTTGGGACTCGGTACGGATCTTTTTTTTCCATTAAGGACCAGAGGCACCGACGCGTAAACGCTTCCCCCAACATTGTTGCTCGTGCGTGCGAGTGTCTGCGCATAGCGGCTGGTGTATAGCTGGACCGAGGCAGTGAAAGCTGTAGCTGACCGATGCACGTTTATTTATAACCAAAGGAATTAGTCGCTTGATGATAAAGCCTGTCGGCGACGTCATAATTTATATCCGTAGGTGCACTTGTGCGCGTGCGTGTGTGTGTGTGTGTGTGTGTGTGTGTATGTATGCGTGTGTTTAGATAGAGACGAGTATCGCACGAGTTTGGCGGTTTTGTGTGTATACACAGGAACGGGGATGGAAATTATAGATCCGGCTTTGGCCCTGTGTATCGGTGTTAAAGGCGGCTCGAGAGTCGGTTTGTTTTGGCGGTATATACGCGCGCGCTTGCCAGCGGTTCTCGAGGAGCGAACGATTTAAATCAGAATATAACGCGGCGCGCGTATCAAGCCCAACGTCTATGGCGTATACTATAGCCTGCTATAGGCCTTGATAAGGGTCCGCGTGCGAGAGAGGGGCCGCGCTCGGTGAATGATTAGAGATATTAATATTGCTCGGCGCTGCGGAAGGGTGAAAATTCTCCGAGAGAGAGAGAGAGAGAGAGAGAGAGAGAGAACTGAGAGTCTAGTGTATACGCGCGAGCGAAGGGTAATCTTCTGCTATGTTACTCTGTATTTCGTAAAGGCATACGTGCGCGCCTCGCTGAATACGAAATTCATGAAGATATGGAGAAATATGAAGCTCGTTTAGAATTCATTTCTCGACGGGGCCGAGACTATTTAAAAATGCTCTTTTCCTGATTTTTATTTAATTTCTTTTATTTATTTAGATTGGATGAAGAATTATGTGAAATCAAAATTTTGCTTGTAAATATTAGTTATCGATGATTGATAAGGCCAGTGATGAAATTATGTTTAACTGTACTATGTTTGAATTTATACAATATTCTGAAATGTATATAATTAGTTATGAATGAAATATGTACATAGAGCTTACTCTCTAAATCATAAATAGTGACAGGTCCCTCCTAGTTAAGTCAACATTACGCCATTTTCAGGAACTCTAGCTTAAATTTGATTCTACATATGAAGGTTTAATTACTCTTTTTAATAAACGCAATCTTTTAAAATTAGGTCACTTCACAGAAAGAATTTGTTCACAGAAAAAAATGTTATTTAATTTGATTCCTCGTAACCGAAAACTTATATTACTTTTAAGCTACTTGGACATACACTCATTTTTAAAAGTGTTGTATCCACGCAAAATAAAAATACTCGCCGAATCATTGTTCACAGTAACAAGAGCAAGTATTTCTAAGAGCCGGGAGTGAACCGGCAAATCTCGATCTCCCGATCCGATTTGTGCGTCGTGCCAAACAACACTTTAGAGTCACGAGGTGGTGGTGGTGGTGATAGTAGTAGTAGTAGTACAGCGTCAGTGGCGGCGGCGGTGGTGGCGAGACTCCGCAAACTAATTCTAATCTGGCGGTACCGACAAATCGCTCGCCATAAATCCACGACCAAGAAACCAACGCCAAGACATTTCGCAATCGAAGATAAACCAGAGCTGCTCTCTCTCTCTCTCTCTCTCTCTCTCTTTCACTCCCCCCTCGCGTCTCACCTGCTTTCTTAATCTGACTTTCTCGCCTCGTCTCCTTCCATCAAAGTCTATATACCTATGTGGCAGACCCGGATTTTTCCCATTTCGTTGACCGCGACAATACCGTACACCCGATGACAATGGCACTTGCTCGGGTCGCGGCACCGAATGTAAATGCATAAGAAGAGAAAAAAAACGCACTTCCGTCACGGATAAATAATAATGTAAAAAAGTGCAGGGTAACGCGAAACGCAGATTGCCATTCGAGAGCGAGCTTCTTCGTTTCCTGCACGCGAAGGGTCTCTCTCACTCTCTCTCTTTCAGTCTCCGATTGTTCGTCCGAAACAACGAAGCCATCCCCCCGCTTTCCTCTTCTCACTCTCTCTCTCTCTCTCTTTCTCATGGGCGGCAGCAGGCTCTCAATGTCCATAGTTCATACATCACCGAGATTGAAACATTTCCTTATTATTACCGCTGTCGGCATAGATTAATTCGAGGAATTTACATAGAAAGAGGGAAGGGAGTCAGTGGAGGAGGAGGAGGCGAAGTTTGCGCAGCTCGCGAACGCCAAATATATAGCGATATTCGCCGAATGGTTAGGCGCGAGCGTTGCGCGTCTCTTCGGAAAGGATGAGAGTGGATAATCGCGAACCGAGCGAGGGATCGTGTCTTTGTTTAATTTCAGCTCTCCATCGTCCATCTATTTCGGCGCATTGGGTATTTTCCACGTATTTCAAGTATTTTCTGTTTCCTCTTGCTTTTCGCCTGACGTCTGCAGCGCCTTTTATTAACGCACATCCCTCAGACTAATCAATTAAATTTCATATAAGATAATTAATTTCCATCCGAGCCAAGAAGTCGCGCAGATGTTACGAACAATACGGAGTTTCGACATAGCAAGTACCTGCGACTATATTCCCCGCCGATCGCTTCGTTATTATCGGATGACCAACTTTTTTTTTTCACGTGCCTATATATAAAAAGCCTTTGTCGCAGGGAGATGATTATCCATCGTGTGAGTCGGTCCGGGGCACAAAAGCCCTGCTGTATCTGCCCCAATTTTCGCAATGCCTGAGCTACGCCCTTGACGTGAAATAAAAAGTGAAAGAGGTCGATTTTACATTATGTATACCTTGATTTCATACTAACGAGGCACGACAATGCCGATAAATTATTCGCCAACAATCGACATTCCGGGGGGATAACGATGCCGAACACCGAAAGAGACACGCATCGCTTGCGAGTCTTATATATGTATGTATATGAGCGAAAAGCGATGAATGCGTGCGCGCGGACCGAACTATCGTCGGGATACCCACGGACAGGCGCGCGTGTATGCAGGAGCCGCCGCTACGGCGATGACCTTGCTGATCAAAGCAGAAAAGCATTTTGCGTGCGGCGCACGAGAGTTGAGCTCGCTATCAATGCTCACCGGATGCGAATGAATGGACGCGCCGGTATGCTTTTGACCGGCGACGAGAGCCAGCAACAGCGAGCCAGCCCGGCCATCACAAAGCAGCTTTCTTACGTGTGTGTGTGTGTGTGTGTGTGTGCGCGCGCGCGCGCATGTAGGTATTTATGCGTATATGGCCCTCTGCCCCCCCCTACCCCTCTCTCCCACTCTCTGTTCTCTCTTTTGGAGCTGGGCTGCGTAGTGCGAGCCTCGAGCGAAATTAAATCTGAATTTTAAACTGCTGAAGGGCGACTATACGCGAGCTAAAAAAGCTTTCCGTCAAAATGCCTTTTCTATTCCTCTTGCCTGCTCGCCTTTGCCACGACATACACATCCTTTATATATTTGCACGAGGTGCGCGCAATAAAAGTCAGCGCTCGAACACATTAATCGGAAAAAGTGCGAGTAAACGATGCTCGTAAATGATTGTTGCAAAATTAATAAAAGTTGAGGTAGTGCCTGGTATACGCGCGTCGACTCCCACGTGTATACTGCATATAGGTTCGTTTAGCTGCGCACACTCCTCGATTCCTTATTGCGGATTATGAATAGCCGCGGCGGCCCAAGTTGTACACACTGCTGTATTAACGCGTGTAATATGTTGTACAGCCGGCGACGTTTACGGGTTCATGCGCGAATAACTTATAGTAGTCGTCCCTTTGACTTGGCAAGCGCGCTGCACTGCACCGTCGCGAGAGATATTCAGCATTAGCAAGGCAGACGGTAGCGACATTTTTCCGCCTAGCAGCCACACGAGATTTTAAGAAGCAGCAGCAGCTACAAGCTATGTCTGTATGTGTCTGTGTTTGTCAGTGTGTGTATATTAAGCCTTAGCCGGGACAGGAAGAACGATGGAATGATTTAAGGGAGAGCAGTGAGGAAGAAATCGCCGGTGCGCGCCCCCTTGGTAATCAGCTTTCGATTATTTATCGCTCTATTAATCCGGGAATAGGTGTATACCGATCGCGGACGCCCAATTTGTAATCGTTAATGCGAAATCCAGCGAGCTCCTTTTTATCCGTGCGCACCACCACCTCGGAGCTCTATACCCGTGTGCAGCAGTGCGCGCCGAGAGAGGCTCGTCTGTCAGACTGAGCGCACCGGCCAACGAGCTAACCACCGCTGCTGCGCCGTACACCGGTGTTCCGCGTTTAATATTTACTATGATCATCGCTTATAAATGAGCCACGTGGAATTCGTCGATATCTTATGCTTATATTTGGTCGCAGCTTGACAGTGTAGCTTTTATTCCTCTGTAGATTTAATGATCGTTCGGGAGAATTCTTTAACGGAAAATATCCTCGACTTAAGTTTTACCTCACCTTTTTTACTAAAATAAATCTCAAAAAATAATAATCAAAAAATGGTTTGTTTATTGAGAAAATGGACGTATAATTAATTTTTATACGAGTCATTATTAATAATAATTAATGTTTCATAACTTTATTTATATTAATAACTATATAAGGGCTTTTATACTCAAAAACAAAATATATTATGGAAATTGATGCCATTATGCACTTAATCATCATTAATTCATACTTTTCTTGTACTAATTCAGAGTCAAAGGCTCCTTACCTGTAAGATTTTTAAGTGTTTTCATCCAAATAATGTGTTCTTTGGTGGAGTCTTTTGCATAATATTTATAATATTTTTGTACACATATAATATACGTTTCTTTTTTAGTCTTACACATTTATATAGCTCTGTCAAAATTGAAGCCATTTAGATGAAATCTCACTCAAAAATCTTACGATAAAGGAGGTTTTAAATCTGAATGGGTACCAGAGGAGTACGAGAAGAAATGTAGCTTAGAAATGATAGTAATTATGTCTATAATAGTTTAAATTATCGTAATATATTATTTTTGGATAAAAACTTTCTAACGTGTAGTTGATCCGTTAATAAAAGTTTAAAATAAAATTAATTAAAAAGAATGGAGCATGAATTATTGCAAGAAAATAGCACAAAACACGATGTTTGATTTTTCGGTCATCGCCATCCTTCTCCAAAGCCATTAAATAAACATAAAATAACAATAGTCCTGTTGGACTGCGAAAAACGCATCTTACGCGTTAATATTCGCGTACAATTTAAAGGGAGGCACTTTCGTCATCTCCTCATAAATCAGCAGCAGGCGGCGGAAGAAGCGCGGAGGGAGGCGAACAGGAGAGACTGAGAGAGGAGAGGACGAGAGAGAAGGAAAGGCAAGGTTCTCGCCCATACCAAAGGGATACAATAAAATGGTCTTATTACCCGGACGAGGCGTCTTATGCGAGCGCCTCTTTTTCACGCGAGCCGCCATTCGCGTAATTCCCGCAGCGGCGGCAGCGGCGGCAAATTTTAATATCGAGTTTCGCATCGAGCACTGCACCTCCGGTGGCATACAGCAGAGCTCGAGCCAGACAAAAGAAGAAACCAGCCGCGGTGTAGGTGCGCGCGCGCGAGAGAGAGAGAGAGAGAGAGAGAGAGAGATACGGGCGCGTGCAGCAGCGGCAGCAACAGCAGCAACAGCAGCGTGAGCGTCGCTTCTGCCGCACTGGCAGCTTCATGACGATATCTTGTTTCTTTTAATAAACGGAAACAGAAGGTAATCGTATTATTTGTTCCTGCAGTGCGCCACTGAAACCTTTTGCTTCGAGCTGATCTTTTTCTCTGGCTCCGATGCTCTAACAATAACCTGATCTGCCAACGCCGCACCGGCGCACCGTTGTCGCTCGGCAGGATGAATCGTCGCGGCGCGCTGCTGTGCGAGTATCTCCAGAGACGGAATATTTAAGAAGATTTTCAACTTCCCTTTCCTCTCTCCCTCACTCTCCCGCACTCTCCCGCACTCTCCCGCACTCTCGCTCTTTTTGCACTTTTCTGCCTTCGCGCTACGCGTGTGGCATACGGCTGCAATAATGCCCTAGCGAATATGGATGTGAAATAAAGATATGCTGATGGATATTGCGTTACCCCCGGATAGCACTCTGTACAAGTTATATTATTGACTTTCGCGAAGTACGCTCCACCTTCTTAGTCTGCCAAATAATTTTATATCCTATTAAAATTATTGTCATTATGAAGTAAAAATTCCATCTGACTTTGGTATTATAATATCAAAAAAGCCAGTAATGTAAATAGATTTCTGAGTCACAAGGAAAGAATTTTTCCGCATCAATTTAGGCAGGTATAGATTTCATTAGTAATGACAGAAATTAATCAAACATAAGCACACCAAAGAGGTTGTCCGACAAAAGCTCGTAATCCTCAAAAGACATTTTCAAAAGTGTAGGCTCGAAAGTGTCTCATAGCTCTATACTCGGGTCATTCTTCAAAGTCACAGTACACAGTCTGCACGCAGCATATAGGTATAATACAACAAAGCAGCTGGGCATCAAATCATCCGGTCGATCGAGGAAATTAAACTGATTTGTCGCGACTCGAGCTACAAACGTTCCATCCCACAGCTTCATTCTCTCTTATACTCTCTCTGACACAGACGCACACAGCACACGAAGCCCATTCGTTTACCTTTCGCCCCTCCCCCCCCACTCTCTCTCTCTCTCTCTTTCTCTTGCTTAACGCTCCTCTCTTTTCTCGCGGCTATACGCAGTTTGAATGGCTGCGCAGCGCCACGTGTGCGTTATATTATATATAGAAGGGGGAGCCGCACGCGTGTAGTGCACACTGCAAGAGTGAGAGAGAGTCAGGTGTTGAGCAGCAGTGAGAGAGCGAGAAACGCATTAACAGGTGTTATCCCCGCTGTAATAGTCGATATATCACTGCACTATGGGCTCTACGATGAACGTACGGTCAACATTCCGCACCAGCAGTGTGTCCCACAGCTCGCGCTTCTTCCATAATAGAATGCACTTCTTTTCCGATCGAGCCGATCGTCGAAATCGTATAAACGAAATACTCACAGCAGCCGTATAAGCAGGAAGCGTGGATCGTTAATGGCGTAAATTGAGAGGAAGTATATAGGGCTTGTGTCTATATAGCCGCGATTATATATACAGGCGCGCGCTCGCACCCGATGACTCAGCTAATTTATTCAAAGTCGTGAGAGCTCCGCGCGCGAGAGAATTGAGACGAGCTCCTTGCGTGTTTGTATCTGTGGTGCGGTGTGTGTGCGCGCGTATTATACGCACCGGAGGCTGCGAACGATATCCGACTCTGGCTCGTGCCGGTATATGATACAAACTGGCCGTGGTAGTCTTGTAGCCGAGGCGCGATAGCCACCACCCACAGCTTCCACGGCTTAGCTGGCCGCTGCCACTGCTGCTGCTCACTTTCGCACTTCTCTCTCTCCCTCTCTCTCTCTCTCTCTCTCTCTCTCTTGGCCACGCTCACGCGCTCTCGCTAATGTGCGCCTCTCTGGCCTTCCCCCTTCTTTTCTATTTGCCTACCGCGAATTTTCCTTAAAGTCGTTTCAGCTTTTCCCCATCGTTTTCGCGCCGCTCTTTTATTTATTCCTCGCTGTTTCTCCGCTCCGTCTTCTCTTCGTTTCGTTTCGCTCTCGCCCTCTCTTTCATGTTCTCTTATTCAGTCTATCCCTTTTCTCTCTTTCTCCTTCTCTTTCTCTCTCTCACTCTCATTCTCCCATTCTTCGGCAATTTCTGTCTCCGTTGCATGCGCGCTGCACCCGCTTGTGTGTGTGTGGACTCTCTCTCCCGAGTATAATACGCAGCACGCGCGGATATATTGAGACACGCGCTAACGCATTCTAATTATCATGTGCATAATAGTGGCCGCTCGCCAAGCTTCAGAAATACATCAGAGCTGCTGCGCCTCCCGCTATAGATAGTTATAGCTGTGCGTGAGGCAAGGATTCCTCTCTCTCTCTCTCTCTTTCGCTTTGCCCGCGCTTCTATTTTCCTTTCCAGCCCTTTATTTTCTCTCTTTTCGCTCGGCTATCAGGAAAAACGTTAATTGACTTGCCAAGGAATGGTTGCGTGCAGTACTCGCTCTGCTCTTTTTCTTTGATTCGAAATATATTCGAATCCGAGCGACGTACCTTTCTCGCGATTCGTGTCATTCAATTTTGTCTCGGGTCAAAAATATTAATTTGCACTTTGAGTCCTTTGCTTCAAAGAAGATGAATTGTTAGAAAAAAAACTAAAAACAACTTTTAAAAAATAAAATTGATTCGTAATATTTAAAAAACTATCTGCAAGATTTATTACAACATTCTTCAATGGATGGTTTCGTCTACTTCTTACAGTTTTTTTCTGAACAACGAGGATCGGACGATTTTTCATAAACTGGTTCTAATATGGTCAGAGTGTCAAAGGTCTCACTTCGTCCGTTCGTATTCAGGGTAAAAATGAGCCATCGCCACGGGCAAGTAAAGAAAAAGCGTTACACATTCAGGCGCGAGCTTCTTTGTCGATCGTCGCAGCGGCGAGATAAATGACTTCCCCCCTTTCATTTTCTGTCCAGCCGCACTATACACACACACACACACACGCACACACACACACACACAGACTCACTGCATACACTCGCTCGTCTCGGTTTTGTCGCTGGTGCTTTAGAAAGAACCAATTGAAATGCTCGCAAAAGACGACGAGGAGCGAGTGTATAGAGCGCGTGTACGGTCGAATATCTCCAATCCGTTTGTATATAGGAAAGGCGTACACGAGTTGTATATGTATAAGCACGGAGCTACCGCCGCTTCTTATTCGTCTTCCTCTTCCTTTTCTTCTTCTTCTTCTACTCTGTTTCATCGCTCGGACTTGGCGCGAGAGGGAAGTTGATAGATGTGGAAATAATTATAGGCGAACTCGCTCACTCGTCCGCCGACTCTTGGCGCGAGCAACAAGAGTAAAAACCGTGTCAAATTTTCGACCGGTAATGACTTCGGCCATGCAACGTCAAAGTGTAGAAGCGAGACAGACAGAGAGAGAGAGAGAGAGAGAGAGAGAGCAAGAGAAAGAGCGAGGCAGAGGATCTTTGACTATGGGTAAGGTGAAATAAATAATACGAGATATTTAATATGACGAATGTGGAATATGTTATATTTTCCGCTCCCGGGAGAGCGAGACGACGAGAGAGTGAGAGGAGCAAAAAAGCCCATCCATAATTAATGCCGACGCTGATTATTTTTCGGGGAAGGAAATGCATATCTAATTATTGATTTAATCCTAAGGCTCATTTGTCAAATTAAAACTGTATCACTCTTCCAAATTAGAAGGCTAATATTCATTTTTCAGAAGCCGAGACCAAGGCCGAAGCCGCCCAAAGACTTATGTGCCCTACTCCCTATTTCGAAAAATAAACCGCGAACTTTGATGATGGATCGCGTGCAGTGCTGCGGTGAACTGTTTCGTGTTTGCCTCTGTGCGATCGCAATAAGCGCATACAATGCAACTCTGAAAGCGATCGGACTACATCTGTAAGTTTCTACCAAAAGCTACGACGAAACGAAACCTCGTATAGCTGCCCCGAGAATGTATATAAATATCCCGGTGGATAAAGCACGCGCGGCTTGACAAATTATCGAGATTTATCTAAATCACGAATCAACGCTTAGAGATTGGTGGCACACTCACACACACACACACACACACACACACACGATTCCCACGAGGCCACCGCCGCCGCCGCGGTCATCGTTTGCGTCGTTCCTCGAACTCGAAAATCCCTGCGAATTTTCTACTTGCTGCGAGGAATTCCACGACTAAAACGAGACTGATTATCGAGCCAAGAATTATAAGAAAAAAGAGAGAAGAAGCAGCAGAGCCGATCGCGCGGTGCGAAGATGTTGAAGAGGAGGTAGAGAGAAAGAGGAGATCGAGAAGCTTTCGTCTATCTCTTCTCTCCCTTGGCGGCATACACACGCATCCTCTCTCTCTCTCTCTCTTTAGAAGGGACTAATGCATCGGCGTAGCCCCGCAGGCTCCTCTTCTCTCTCTCGGTAATGCCTAATTAATCCAATTAATCTAGGTCAGCACAAATGAGCGCTTGTGCGCGCCCGTGTGTGTGCGCGGCAAAGAGAGTGAGAGAGAGAGAGAGAGAGAGAGAGAGAGAGCGTCAAAGGCAACCGTCCGTGTCGCCGCTTGATGGACGGGCACCGATCCGGCATTCCGAGAAATTAAAGATTGCCGCTGATTTATAGAAATTCATAATTTAAATTATTGACCGTCATTAGCGCCCGTGCGTCTCCTATCAGGCACTTTTTCTCTGTCGTCCGCGCGCGCGGCTTCTCCGAGTCTCGAGAGCAGAGCTCCTTTGCCCCTTTGGCTCTCGCTTGCCTTATAACGATAAATGCCTTTCCTATCTCACCTCTATCTCCGAGCAACTGTTATTCTGGAGCAGCAATAATGAATTACGCAGTTTAGAACGCGCTCGCATATCTATTTCTATTTTACTTAGAATTATTAGTATCTTTTTTTTATGATAAGTAGAAACGAACGAATATTTGGTTTCTAAAATATTTGGGACGTGCTAACGAAGAGTTTGATTATTTCTACATAAACTGCGTTACGTACAGGTAAAAATATCTTTCTATTTTTGAACTGCGATTTACGAATTTACATCTCTACTTTAAAATGTCATTATCGAATGTGTAAAGTGCAATTGGTCGGGTATGAAAAACATTTTTTACCAAGCGTTTAATTTTAATTAATCAAAATTTGTCAGCTATTGAGCTGTTTGCGCGCGACGAGCCGCGTCATTTAATCTCAAACTCCTTATAATCCCGATTCGTAAGGAGCGCTATCCCGAAAAACTCGAAAACTCGTCGCGCGCTCGCAGCGCACAATAGCTCGTCGTCACAGCCGGTTCCCAGTCGTTAATAAGATATAATAAAAAAATAGAGAATAAGGATCGCCCTATTCAGCGGAGCTTCATTGAAATTATCCGAAAGATGTTAATTGCAGCAGATCCGTCATAGAGAGAGTTCTCTCGCACTTCCATTCAGGCCTTTTGTCAATTGAACTCTTTTTAGCGTCGGCTCGCGCTTCTCCTTTCTCTCTTTCCTCTTTTCGATCCTTCATCTCGTATAGCGCTCATCGCGTATACTCTCTCACACTCACAGGTACATACAAATACATATAGTATATCGAGTCCGAGCTCGTGTGTATAGGTAGGAGTCCCTGTCGGACATCGGGGCCGTCTGTTTCTTCTCTCTTCGGCCGCGCGTGCGTGCGCGCTCGAAATATATTATCGTTTTGTTCCCGGCCTCTCGCTCGCTCGCACGCGTCTCTGTCTGTGTGCCCGTGTGCCCGTGTACCCGTGTACCCGTGTGCGAGTGTGCGAGTGTGCGAGTGTGCGGTGCTGCGTCGGGGCTGCTTGTCATTGGCTCATTTGTTAGATGCCATCCAAAGCATGCGGGGCCTTGATTTAATGCCTCCACCTCAAATGCGGAGGAGAGAGAGAGAGAGAGCTGCATCTCGCGCCCGTTCGCGCCCGATCTCTCCTCCTCTCCTCCTCCTCTCCTCCTCCTCCTTCTCTCTCCTTCCTTATACACCTCTTTGCCTCGCAGCTCTCGTATTATATACACGATCTGCGAGGAATGAGAAGAACAGACGCGAGAAAGATGGGGGAGCGCTTACTAAGAGGAAGAGCTTGCGATGGACGAGTCGTTATTGCGATCGGGAACGATCGAAAATAGAGAAGTCTCGCGGGGAGAATAAATAAAATCGGCACTGCTGCTGCAATGTGTTCGTGAGCCAAGGGGCCGTTACGACTGCGGTACCGCCAAACATTTGACGTCTCGATTTCTTTTTGCTTCCTTTGCTTCTTTTGCTCTTCTCTCTCTCTCTCTCTCTCTCTCTCTCTCTCTCTCTCTCTCTCTCTCCCTATGCCTCTGCCTCTCTCTTTCTCAGCTTTCGTTTCTCGTCGCGGCCCCTGTATACACACAAGTGCAACGCGAGAGCGTACATAATATTTGTGTACGCCTATGTAGCGCCGAGAGCCGAGCCGAGCCGAGCCGAGCGTGCAGTGCCCGTTAACGTCTTCCTCGAAAGACGCGAGACGAACGCGATTCGTCAAAGCGACGATTTGGCGTGAGCTGCACAACTAAAGCGCTCGACAGGCTTTTGCATCAGGACTTAATTTGTCCACGTGCTCGACTCTGAGTGTGTACATGTGTGTATAAGTATTTGCGAAAAAAATGAGTACCGTGGATGGATTTGTTTATCGTCCTCGGTCACTCGTACAGTATAATATGCGTGCGTCGGGTAAACTTCCAGATACATTTAGTGCCTCGATGAAGAACGTATACTTTTTTGCCCGTTACGCTGGCTCGGGAAAATTTATGTGAATGCGGTCGTTTATTAGTTTGTAGTTTTGCTCGGATTTCTTAATCGTATTTTGATAGAAGACTTGCACTTAATCACAATTTGTACTTATGCTTTAATGAACGGTATTTAAGACTAACGACGAATGCCTGATTTATCTTTATTCATGCGAAATATGCTAATTCTTGGAAGATAGATAAAGTTGTTGTAGCGAAGTAATTCTGCTTTATGACTCGTACTTTATTTTCTCGTACTGCAAACTCTGCTGTATTTTTCAATCTGTTTTGTGTGAAAAATACAGATCTACAATAGCTAGCACAGTCTATACTTTTACAAAGTCTATAGCTCAGTGAATATTATTCAAAATCAATAAAATGTATTCAAATAGCCAACAAATCTTACTAACGCAATAATTACCTAATGAATGAGGATAATGCAAATGAGAAAGATAAAAGAGATAAAAGAATATTGAGAATCGCTTATTTTCAGCAAATAGCGCTGACCAACAAAGGTCTGCACTTCCAATCACAAAAAGAGTAAGTACTGCGCATAACTTGGCGAAAAGCAAATGTATCCGATTACTGAAAGCCGCAATAACATTACGAGTTAATTATCATTCCCATCGGCGAGCTCCATGGCAAAAGAAGACAAAACAAATCGCGGTATAAGCATTTGCGCAATTTTCCACGTCGAAACGCAAGGCGGGATTGGAAACGATTAAATTTAGCAACAATAAATAGAGAATGGGTCGTGACAGGGCGCAATCGTTCAGTGTCGCGGCGCCAAGCGTACAGTGCCTACGCGAATCCCGTGATTTACGGGAGTTGCAGGTAAAGTACGCCGGTAAGTGCCCGAGGTATCTGGGAATTCATTAGGCCAAGTCGCGAATGATATCAGTCGTCGGTCCGACACTCTCCGAGGTGCAGGTTGCGCGCTCAAACGCTACACACCGAGAAACAAAAAGAAGGGTCGAGAGTGAGCGAGGAACGAATTGTATAGAGGGGCAGAGGGCGATCGTGGCTAATGTCGAACAATAATTCTTCGGCCGCGGCTAATTAGCGAGTATAGCCGAATGCGGCGAGAGATAGAGAGAGAGAGAGAGAGAGAGAGGGAGAGGGAGATAGAGAGAGAGAGAGGTTGCCAGGCTCGCTCTCTCAACATTGCACGGGCCCTGCAATGGAATCATAAAAGGCGTCGAAAGGTGCACGAGCGCAAAGTCGCACTTCCTGCACGAGCGATCCATTGCCATTTGTTTCTTTCATTATCGCCGCCTTGAATAAGCGCTTTCTTCGATTGGTTTTCTTGCGCTTCTACACTTTTGGCACACAAAAGTCCCGCGATCCACCGCTAGACCCTGATCCGCAGGTGTTGCTTATACAGGTTTGTATTGAATAATTGAGCTCGCAACTTATATTTCTTGACAGATGCTCCGACTAGGCCAATTCTATCGTAGCGGATATCTTATACATATTCATCGTGGTCTGTACGCTTGTCCCATCTATTTCAATTTTACCATAGATCCCGTGTATTTATATATGTATAGTGTGTCTCCTCGAACTCGGTAAATTATATCTGGATGGTGTTTAATGGCTAGGCCGCCACCCCATTCGAAATTTCGAAAATGAAGAATCGCAAAGGAGCTGAGGAGCGAACGAGAACAAAACGCCTCGGTTGTATAGAAAAACGGTACGCGCGCGTGTGTGAGTGTGTGTGTGTGTGTTTTGTGTGCGGGACGTAGCAGCACTCTTATACACACGGAGCAACGATATCTCCACCTGCAATCTCGCATCGGTGCTAGGAGATAAGAGATAAATTACCTCGTAGCAGGTGTAGGTGGTCCCGTGTTGCCACACCACCTGACTGACTACCTTTCTCCTGCCTCTCTTTCTTTTACTCCCTCTCTATCTCTCTCTCGCTCGAGCTTCCACGCATCTTCGCTGCTGCTGCTACTGCTGCTGCTGCTGTTATTCTTTTCCACGCCACACTGTTTATATCCGTAAACTTTCTTACGGGTTACAATGTACTTTACACGCTGTAAAGGTACTGCGTACTAATTAATGCTCTTCTAACGCATCGATATCTTTTTCCCCCTTTCTTTACGAATAGTTCTGACGTTAATAATAATATAAAATAATTTTATTAAATGAGGTATCTTTTCAAAAAACAGACGAATTTATTGAAAGCTGGTTCCTATAGTGTTAAAGCTCAGAGAAGATTTGAGTTGAAAATGCAAATTTGCCAGAGCATTTTTAAAGAATACATAAAGAAACCAATATCTATATAAATTTTTTTTAAATTAAATTTTCTTAATAATACACTCTTTTTTAACATTTACATAAAATAAATTATACATTGTTTGTCCCATCCAAACTTATTTGTTACAGCTGACATATAAATAATTCCTTTATACGTATACTATACGAAAGCAAACACAATATTGGATTACAAGCTTCCTGAAAGTCTTGTCTTTCGCTTTGGTCGCAGCAAGTCCGGTTCCCTTGCGCGCACGCGGGTTAATCCGTGTTCTGCACATTCGCATATAAGATACGCATCATCAGAAGCGCGTCGAGTGCAGTCGGTTCGTCGGCGGCGGCCATCGAGATATAATGGAGTAGATGAGTCCCGGGCCTCTCGATTCTCGATTCTCGATTTCTCGCGAGTATATAGCGGAGGGAGCTGAAGAAGGAGAAAAGAACGAAGGACGCGCGCGCGATCATTCGGGCCCTTCACTTATACGGTAGCCGAATAGCCATTGGACGCGACGCCAAGGAAATCTAATTGTCGGGTCTTCGAGGCGCCGTGGCTCGGCGAGTTTTGCCTCTCTCTCTCTCTCCCTCTCTCCCTCTCTCTCCTTGGCGAGGGTAAATTGCAAAAATAAACACGCTCGCCATAAGTGGAGTGAGGTAATGGAGGACGAGCGATGGGGTTCATCGCTGCTCTCCTCTGCGCTGCACGGCGAACGAGAGAAAGAGAGAATTCAACTGGCCCTCTCTCGCCCCTTTTTTCTCCCTTTACTCGCCAACTACTTTCAATATCTGGCTGCTGCTGTTGCTACTCCTGCTGATGCTCCTTTCCCTCTCTTTCTCTCTCTCCTCTTCTTTGTTAAGGGCAATACGTGTCTTCTTTTTCTTCGTCTCGTGCCGTTGCTGCTCCAGGACTCCTACACGACTCCGTTCCCTCCTTCATCGGCTTCTTCGCGGTCTTTTTCGCTCGTCCGCCGCCACCGCCGCCGCCACCGCCGCCACTGCCGGCTCGCTCCTTTTTTTTCCCAGGGAATGGAAATACTAATTTTGCGGAATACGGTGGCTGGACTGCGGTAAGCGGACCGATGCTATATAAGACGGGTGGTGTGGGTCGTGATTACCCTGGGGATAATTATAGCCGACGTGCCCTCTCCCCTCCCCTCCCTCTCTCTCTCTCTCTCTCTCTCTCTCTCTCTCTCCTTCTCCTTCTCTATTCCTCGCTTGCAGACCCTTTATACACACACACACACACGCACACACACACACACGCACACACACACAAACGGGCGCGGGCGAAGGGGGTGGCTTGTACTGCACGCCGCCAATGCAGTGTATGCGCCGATGTACGTGCGGAGCGCCGGCAGCTCGTGTGAAAGGCCGCGACTGGTGCTGCACGCGGTCGAGAAATAGACGCGTTCGGCTAAACGGAGAAAGGAGCGAGACAAGAGAGAGAAATGAGGAGGTGAAAAAAGGGAGGCGAACGTGTCCTTGGCTGCAACAAAAACGTGTGCCTGCAGAGAAAGAGAGGGAGAGAGAGGAGATGAGGATGGTTGCGCGTGCGGGAAGTCCACACTGCGGCCGCTTTACTTGTTTGTGTCGTGCAGCGAGAGGAGGCGAAACCCCTTTCCGAGAGCTCGTTTCCGCTTCTGCACACAGACCAATCGCATCGATTTACCTCAATCAGATTAATCACTCGAATTGGTTCGCGTGGTCCGGCCATTGAACGCCCATCATTATATACACCCGGGTGGCGCACGCAGTTTACCCATTTGAATTGTGCGTGCGCAGTTGGTACGTCCCACTCTATTAGCAAACGCGATGCATCGCGAGTTTGCACTTTTATAATTTTTGATTGTTTGTTGGTTTAGAGAGAAGGCGGGACGAGAAATTGCCTGGGGTCCCTCTCTCTATTTCTCTCTCTCTCTGTTGATTTTTCAACCTGTTTACTCAAAAGTTGGCGTCTTTGTATCAATATAGGAAGAAAAGGAAGCTGCTTTCGGGGAAGCGAAGCAAATGCACACGGCAATAAGAATTTATTATCGTGTGCCGCTTTGATGAGCCGCAGACAGCCAACTCGGTTTTCGAGGCTGTTCGAGGAAAGGTCATTTTTTGATATCACGAACTCGCCCGACTAATTGTGAAAGATGCGAGGATAGCACACACACACACACATATATATATATATATTATATAGGATAGGAGCGAAGGGAGAGCGGCAACGGGAGGGGAACGAAAAGATACGAGAAAAAAAATCCTTTCCAAACGAAGCAATTTTATGGCCGGTTAGCGTAATTATTTTTTGGCTAAGTGAAATTAACAGAAGAAAAGGCAAAAAAGTGCGTTTAATAGCCGCCGACCGCCAGCCGTCGACGAACCGAAAGGAAATAAATAATTTGGGATTAATACGGAGTTAAGAAAAAAACGTTTTATGATATTATTGATTGCCGTTTGTGTTGTAAATTAGTCTTTTACTTGTATTTTTTTATTTATTGGCTTCTTTTTAAAAAATTCATTATATTCGCTGGTGTAGTTTCGACATCATGACGTAACGATTGATTTTAATCGAAATAAAAACTTGTCGCATATATTTATTCAGGTTAATGTAAGCAGAGTAGGAGTAATCTCGATTATTTGTAACAATTGCGAAATCAAAAGTATCGCCAAATTTAAAGAATACAAATATTTGATTAATTCTAGGATTAGCGAAAGAAAATATAAAATTAGCAGATTGCGCAAGACGGCATCGATCCCCGGTGACTCGATCACACCCGAGGACTTATATTCCTGAGATGAGCTATCAATTCGCTTCGGGTACAACTACGCAAGCCAGTCGCATAGTCGCGCTAATGGGAGCCACGGTCTAATGCCTCCCGCTGCGTCCGCCGATGCTCTCCTTCTCTCTTCTTCTCCTTTCTTCTTGCTTTTCACTCCGCTCGTCCACACAGCTCCCTCCCTCTCTTTTCTACTAATGGCTGCTCTTTGATGACAAATATCGGACGAAGAAAATATATAAATTACTTCTTGGAAGCACTTCGCCAAAGACGCAGACGAAGACTACGACGACGACGACGACGACGACGACGACGACGACGACGCCCACTAGAGTCTTTGCGCGCGTGGCTCGCGTGGATGATGCGTCCTAATGGTCTTCGTTTCCATATTTCGCGAGTAATAACTCACTTCTCGATATTTTTGCTGCTCCCTTTATTCCGCCACTCGCTCTTCTGCCGTGCCATATTGTATTTCAATCAGAGCGCAATAAGAAGAAGCGAGCGAAATGCGCGATGATAAAAGTAATATTAACGATGGCTTTTAATGCTGCTAATAATTTATCTCTGAGACAAGTATCTTTTATTTTTACATGTGCTTTATTTGAACTTGAAAAAATTAATTTGTGAAGATTTAAGTAAAATATTTCCAAGCTATAATTATTCTTAAAAACTAATTTCCCGAAGTATTGTCTTTGCGTAGTTAATCCTACGCTCGTTGTTGCAGCGATAAAAACTTTTTTCTGAGGATTTTTAAAGCTCTTCGAAGAGCCGCAGTAAGAAAGGGGCGAAAGCAATTTTCTTTCGCGTCATCTGGGGTTCACACGTATTTGCTCCTCAGAACGCGGCGCGGTGCGTTTGTGAACAACGACGGCGGCTTCGCTGGCGCGCAACACACTTTGACAGATTGCAAAAACATCGGTATACGCCTTGATAAATTGCCCGCGAGAAAAAGCGTCGGGAAAGGGGGGAGGGGGGGGCTGGTATAGGCGCGCGCGCGGCGAGAGGAGGGAAGATCGGCAGCATTGCCGGCACACCGGTTCGAGAAGTCCCCGACTCTCTCTATATATACAGGCGCTGATGAGAGAAAGAGATGTCATCTCTGAGGCATCGACGCCCGGAAAAGTTGGCTATATAGCGAGAGCGAGAGAGCACGAAATTGGTAGGAAAAAGAGTAACATCGCGACAGAGGGGGTATGTATAAGAAAATGGATGCGGAAGATGAAAAGATAAGAGCCGAGAGAGACGCCGCACTGCGCGGACGAGAAAATTAAGGGACGTGAAAAAGAAAGGCAATTCAGATAAGTCGGTGCAAAAAATGTGAATTAGACAAAAAATAGGGAGCTGGAGAGAGAGAGACGCGGGGGTGTGGATTATAGGGAGGAGAAAAAAAAAGTGAATGAAAGAGCTCGGCAGGAAAAACGGGGAGAGGCGTTAAGAAGCGGATACATTCCAGGCTAGTTCCGGTATTGTTAGCTTTAATAGCAGCGAGATAGATAGATAGAGAGAGAGAGAGAGAGAGAGAGAGAGAGAAACCCTCGATTGGACCCCTCGCAGCTATACCACTCGGACAGAAAGATGCTGTGGAGCCTATATAAGGGGCGGCCAAGTTTCTGTGTCTGTACCAGCTTCGATTATCGTGATCTGGACAATGTCGGAAGCGGCGGAGGAAGCGGAAAAGGGAACAGTATTGAGAATCTGCTAATGTCTCGAGACACGAACGCCTCGCGATGTATTCCGTGGATTTAGCTGGCGTCGTTACAGCAGCCCAAGGATTCTTGTGGAATAAAATGAATCGGCTAGGCTTTTTTCCCTTTATGACGCTACTCGAACTACTATGTTTGATTTATTGTTCTAGAGACCATTTGGATCAAAGAAAAATTGAATTCTCTTAATATTCTATGGTTTGCTTGGTTTTAGAATATATATAAATTCTATTGCTAAAGTATTATAAATTTATTTTTTTATATTTTATTTTTCATGATTTTTTTCACTTTAGCAAATGTTCTGATGTTTCAGACTTTTGAGTCATTTGAATTAGATATTTAGTCTCGAAACAACAGTATACCATAATAAAAACATAACATCTGTATTAGTTGGAAAAAGGCCTTGAGTCACTAAAAGCCAGCTTACCAGCTCCTCGCATTATTACGAATTATATATATATATATATATATATATATTCGACGAGTCGGCGAAGCCCCCAAGGGCTTTCGGAGCGTACCTATTCCCATAAGATAAATAAAATCAGGCTGCATATGAGTATTTACGCTGACGCTTAAAGAGGTAATGGCATCGGGACTCTCAGCTGATGGGGACTTACTTTATCCGACATTACGAGACAACACCATTCGGAGATTACTACACTCGCGATATAAGCTTATAATGACGCGCGTTTCACTCTCATCGCGCTTGCGAATTCAAGCTGAATGGATACTTGCTGGCGACTTTCACTTTGATTTTGTAGATTATCGGTTACGCATCGAACATCCGATGCGCGCGCGGCCCACTAAAAATTCTTTGCATTCTTATGCGCAGCTTATACTTACTTATTAGGAGTAAGCGCGAGGCCGCTCATAATTCAGTCTTAAGAAGGGGTGCAATATATCTGCTTGAGAAACGAGAAGTGAGCCGCGGCGGCATTAAAAGCAGATTTACTTTTATTGAAAGTCGAAGTTCGTCGAAATATTTTGAATATTTATCGCCCGCCGAAGAGAGGATCCGCGCGCGCACAATCCATGCCTGATTGGATTTCAATGGCGTCGGATAATTTGACTGTAATTGCGTTAAATGTTTAATAAAATTAAAGCTGCCGCCGCCGCCGCTGCCACGCAGGCTTAGTAATTGAAGGGTATAAATTTCGCTTTTCGTGCTAAATTATCTGTAGCTCGAATTAATTATTATCGGAGGACACAAAGTAGCGAATATTAAGCATTTCACATCGTATATTTGCTCGCTAATTAGAGCTTCAAACTTATATTTTAACGACACTCGACGTGCATCGACCGATAGAAATTTAGATTGGTCGAATATATATACAGATTGAAAACTTTCAGCGAAAACGGGGAGAGTAATTTCTCAATCTAATAAAAACATAATGTTTGGAGGGCGGAGCTGAGTTTGTTTTTGCGACGCTCCGATCGGTATAAGACATTATCCAAACGGGCAAAAAAAAAGTGACGTGGCGCCTCGAGTCTCGGTTCACTCGACTGCAGCTCGCCATGTTTTTCAGCCGCACACAGTTCCGATGTCGTGCATCGTTCAAATGCTCTTTTTGTCCGGTTCTCGCTCGCGCTTTGCGTATGCGCGTAAATTCGCCTTTAAGAGCAGCGTAAATTAATGCAAATGAGCCGATTTAATATCCGAGCCTTTTTAATAAGTCATATCGAAATCACTGGCTCGCGTTCGCACATCTCGATCAATTAGCCATAATTCATTGGCTAAACTATCGTTGATGGCAGACGAACGACCGCGAATATCACGTGGGCCGTTCGTCGCGACTTTAATGTGATTTACCGATCGCTCGTATATTAGTCGATGCTGTAGCCGTTAAAAATGCGTAAAATAAAATTGTGAATCGAAGGATAATCAAGCAGACGCTAATTGAAACTGTTATGATCGGCTTGGAATTTGCAATTTTAATACTTGACCGTGTCTGCAGTGTATGCCAGTTTTCAGTTATATTCCAGACTAAATTTGAATTGGTCGGTCTAGCGAAGCAATGCTCGGGGAGCGTAAATTAATTCATCAGAAAGCCTCGATAAAGGCATTAGAAAAATTCTAAAGTACGCAGAGCGAAATGTTTTCGTACGAGTCTCTATAGCACCTTAAAAAGCCTGCTGCGTCCGCCGAGATAAATGTAGGTACTTATGCACGATTACGCGCGCACGCGTCATTAGGGAGCGGAGCGTATACATATATATATGTATATATAGATATATATGTAGTGCTGGATCGAAGAGCGAGCTTTTTGCGAGAGAGCTGGCCAATTATCGAGGCGAAGCGCGAGGCGAATTTTCCCGTGAAAATAACGAGAGTGCAGGCCGCGTATAGACGGGCGCTTTTCATATGTGCGAGAAGGGGCCAAGCGAGTGCACGGCGGCGGCCTCGACCGAGAGACTTTTGCCAGGGCACACAGCAGTGATGATGAGTTGCTGTTGCTGCGGGGAAGGAGGGGAGAGAGAGCACAGCAGCTTATATCATGCAGAAGCGGCAGCCTACGGGCGGAGCCGCTCTTGTTTCGCATTAGCTCTCCTCTCTCCTCTCTCTCTCTCTCTTCTCGGCCTAGCAAAGTGCGATAATAAGCCCGCGGGCTGTCGGCCCAGGATCCGCAATTCGCCTCGTACAAATTGAATCCTCTCTGTAGGCTGCAGGACCTAAAACGATGAGAGAAAGCCAGAGAAAGAGAGAGAGAGAGAGAGAGAGAGAGAGAGAGAGAGCGAGGGCGAATCTGAGATCAGCGATCCGCACTGAATCGAGCCTTTGTGCGCTGCCGGGGCGAGTGCCTATAGTAGACAAACTTCTTCCGTCCATCCACCCTCTCGCCACCCCGAACCCCGACCCCTGCTCCTTTTTATTCAGCGATATGTATGCTTTGCCAGCTGCCGGGCCTCGTTTCTTGGACCAACGCGTTTTCGAGGAAATTGAACCGGACGGTGTTTCGGTCGGGTTATCGTGCATTTAAAGAACAAATGAATTTTGATATTTTGAAAGAAATACCTGTAATATATGGGCATAAAATTTTATTTCTTGTTGGAATTATAACAAGTGAACGTACCGAAATCGAATCTACATACCTTCAAACAGTCTTTTAATTTGATTTCTTACGTTCCTTGCAAATATATTGAAACACAAATAAAACTATTTAGGAAAGCTTTTCCAACTAGTAGGTAGTTATATATCTCATGTCAAATAATTATAATCATTATTCAAGTACTAAATAATAATAAGAAAGATGATTCCACGTACAGCGGCACCTAATGACTATGTTTCTCTAATAAATAAAGAAAAAAACGAGCCAAAGAGGCTAAAATTCGGTTACGCGCATCCCCGCACCAAAATGTGACAAATGAAGCTTTTGAGCTTTTGACCGGGCGCCATTGGCGAAGGAGCCAGCGTTTTCGCGCTCGGCCGCCGCGTGACGACAAAAGGCAAAGTAATCGTAGCTTAAAATTATAATAACCGGAGCGAGACTGCGAAGTCGCGCGCGAGCGGGCGGGCGGACCGAGCTGGGTATACGGAAAAGTATATACGCGAAAGCCAAGCGGCGGCGTCCGTGCGGCGCTCGCTTATGCTCTGGCCCCTCGCGCTGTCTGAGCGTTATAATAAGTAAGTCGCCGCCGGGGTAATTTTGCAGTGTTTAAGAGCTCGTCCAATTATATCCACGACTGAGCTTGTCGCCACTATACGACGTCAAGGAGAGAGGCAAGCGCGTGAGGGATGAGCCTGCAGCAGCAGCAGCGTGGCAAAAGGTGCAGGGGCCGGACCGCCGCCACCGCCGCCGCCGCCGCCGCCGCAGCCGCCGACCATCAAACGCCACGCGCTTCTTTACTCAGATTATTCATTTCTCCCTTTTTCCTTTTTAATCAACGCCCAGCAAGCTCTCGCGCACCCTCTCTCGCTCTCTCCTTGTTTTTCGCGCGCTTTAAGCTTTCCCCGCTGTAATTAGCATTTAACGCGTTTATCTAGATGCAGTGTGCACTTTCTCGGAATAGGCGGTGCGTCGCGACGTTTTGGAAAATTCTCAGCGACATACGAATTCTTGTGCCATATACTAGCTCCCTTTTCATCTGACGAGTGCCGCTGCTGCTGCTGCTGCTGCTGCTGTTGCGCCATTGAAAAGAGGTAAGCGCCCGGTGACACGGGACGGTTTGTTTGCGCTGACCCCTCTGCTGCTGCTGCTCCTGCTGCTACGTTCGTGGGTGTGTGTGTGTGTGCGGTGCGGATGTGAGCGGGTGGGCGCCACGAGAACGAGAATGAGAACGAGGAAAAGGGGCTATGTGAGCTAGCAGTGTTGAGCGTCGAGTGGCGAGCGCGAGTAACTGCTCAGGATATTACGTAAGTCTGAAAAATGCCAGGACGAAAATACGTATGAGCGCGCGAATGTGTGCCCGGCTGAACAAAGGGTTGCTTGCGCGAGCTGCTGCTCCGCGGCCCGTCCTCAAAAGCTAGAGCCGAAGGCTCCGACGCAATTAACGACGAATAACGCTTAGAGGCGCGCGCGACACCGACGTCGACTCTCGCGCGCTCGGAGCTCGTCTTCAAAAAAACAAACTTCACTTTACGTTCGGCCTTTGTGTATATCGTCGTTCGCTTTGTGCGCGAGGCGCTATGAGCTTAAAAAAATGTTTAAGTATGCAATGTGACGGGCCGCGGGGATGAGAGCTCGCCCCTTTTGCGTCTGTCCAAATTATTCTTATGCAAAAGTATTCCACTTAAGCATTCTCGCCTGCGTGAGACGCCTCTGACGCTTTCCACTTTCGACCAAGCACATGCGAAAAAATGCTATCTTTTTCGCATAATAATCGCGAACATGGATGATAAGACGGTGAAGCTCGCAGTGTGGCTCGTTTCCGGCGAGAGACTGCAGGCCCGAGTCACGAGCTCTCGTTTGATCTGAGAAATTTAAATGGCTTGGCAAATCGACAAGAGGATTTTTGATCTGCAGCGCTGCCCTCGTGTGTATATGCCCGCAGAGCTTGATTAAGCCAGAGACGGAGAGAGAGAGCGGCGATTTGGCTATGATCAAAAGTTGGTGTATATAATTTGGCCCGAGCTGCGAAATTGGCTATCGCGCTTACGGCGCCGTGCAAGATACCGCTTTGAGGCTTTGAGGCGAAATCAGAGCGCTCGGCGGCCCTGCACTCGGCAAGAGTGAGGTCAAAAGCGCGGGAGCGAGTGATTATTAGCGGTGCGCTCATCGGATCAGTACAACAGCGAGAGACAGACGGACAACACACACACACAGAGACACAGGAGCTACGACGATGTAAGCAACGGGGGGAATAGTGTATTTTGGCCTTGATTCTAGAGAAAGCTGCCGCTCGCTGTTAGAGCCGGAGCACAAATCAATTAGTGTGAGGCCTCGGGCTTTTGCTCTTATCTCCTCTCTCTCTCTCCCTCTCTCGTTCTATCCCTCTTTTGCTTTACCTCGCTCACCCCGGAACTACCCATCGTTCTCTCGGCTGTTGCGGTTCCTTTCCTCGCGTTTACTTCCGATTGGCAAGCGTAGAAACGTACAATCGGCGTTTTCAATGCTCTCTTCGTATTGTGTATTAGTTATGCTGCTGCTTTTGGTTAAACGTGTATTTACTACCTGGATTTTTTAATATTTATATAAACATTTCCCTGATATAAGCAGAAATGTTTTATGCATTACAGCCCCGATCGCAATGAAAATCGTGTAAACATAAAACTGTTACAAATCTTGCTTCTAAAACATCCAAACACGCGGATAATGTAAAGATTGATAAATTTGCTCAAGTTCTGATTTGACGTTCATAAATTGTGCAATTTTCAGGAAACGACTTGACCGCGACGATTACTCAATGAATTAAAAAAAAAAGGTATTATGGAAACGCAGCACAGAGAGAGAAGAGAGAGAGAGAGAAAAAGGGGTCAACGCGTAAAACGCATGGCACACACAACAACGATGCGGTGCGCAGAGAGCCGAAACGACGGGCCTCTACAGATGAATGTGGCTCTCACGCGTTTAATTACGGGAGTATTTTATCGGTGCGGTACCATTTGGCCGAGGCTTGTGCCACTCGTCAGTATCTCTACTCTCCCCGGTCCCCACCCCCTTTCATTCGTCCCTTCGTGGCCCCCGCATCGCGAATCGCGAATCGCGAAACTACAACGCTCAGTGGAGCGAGAGAGAGGAAGAGCATAGCGGCGCAACCCGGGGCCGAATATTTATGGGGTCCAAAGTCAAATTAGTGGCGTACTGCGCTCACCTTTTGATTAAGTATCTGTTAACCAAAGGTAATACTTAATAAAGTAACGCTGATTTAGTGGCGGTGCCAGCAGCAGAGAACGCGAGCTCGCGCGCCGAAGGCTTACACGCCGATATGTGCAGCGGAGCGCGCGCCTTCGGCTCGTTCGTTTTCCCATTCAAAATAAAATGAGATATTTATGGAGGCGGCGAGAGCGTCTTCTTCTCTCTCCCCCTTCCCTCCCCCCTTGCACGCTCGCATATACGCACGGGCTCTCGATAGCTTTGGCCGTGCGCTGTCGAAAGCGGAGGAATAGCTGCATGGAAGCCAGGAGATCGCGAACGAGAGGCGAGGAGAGTCCGAGAGAACGAGAGGCTCTTCTTCGATTCATCGATTTCCGAGAGGGAGAGCGTTGAACCGCTGCTGCACCGAAGATGCGCACCGTATTTTTATTTTTTGTTCAGCTCCGAAGATACGTTAATAGGATTTCGCAAATTTCGCAGTACACATTTACGTCGACTTTTTAAAATATTATAATGCTCTCCCCGCATGTCCGTGCTCGCATAATACTCGTATTTATTGCTCCGATCATCCGCTTTATGGATTATTTTCTTCGATCGAAGATTTATGCTTTATTTTTCGAAAAGGGTGAGAGAGGGGAGAGAGAGAAAAACAGCGTAGTTCAAAGACTTGTACTGGATTCCTTTTCTTCGAACGCCTCCAAATTCACTACGCGATGCTCATAAATCTCGACCGATTCTGTTTATCAATGGCAGGACACACTGCGCCCACTCCAAAAGATCTCACGCTACAACGCGACGTTAAAGTCCCGAGAGAGGTGCCGAGAAACATCACAGCACTGCACGGCTTGATTCTCGTAAGATAAGCAGCGCTCGAGCGAGCGAGGGACTATACGGCGGCAAAATTAAAAATCAAGCAGCTCGAGCCATTTAGCGGGTCATCCCCTAAATCCTGTGTCAGCTCTCGGAAACACTGCTGCACTGGCACAAGGCGAGAAAGGTAGAGTGTGTGGTTTGGTAGCGAGGGCCGCTATGGCATCCATGCCTCTTTTTTCGGAAGAGAACGATTAGTAACGAGGTGGTGCAGCGCGTTCGCAGGGGACGATAAAACATTTTTATGGTGCTGTGTTGTGCTGTGCGGTGTGTGTGCGAGTGCATCTCTGCCGCGAGTCTGCGCCGCTGTAGAGCAGTGCACGTCCCCGAACGTGTGCTAGCCGCGCGCGACACTGTTTGATTTTCGAGATTAGCGGCTTGCGGAGGAATTTCGGCCGAACCCGCATATCAGCCGGTGATTTACCGGCGGCCGTCGAATTGCCCACCGGAGCCGCGCGTGGCGATAGAAAAGCAAGAGCGAGGGAATCTCTTAAATTTCAAATTTATACCCGGACCTCCGTCATAATCTTGATTCTGACGCTCATCGTCCTCGAGTCGCTCGCGCGCGCCGTTCTGCACTGCGCTGCACTGCACACGTGCGGAGAGTTCGAAAAACCGCGTTGCTCGCCGGTGGGCTTATTTGTCAGGGCTGTTGCTGCTGTTGCTGTTGCTGCGGCTGCTGTGGCTGCTGCGGCTGCGGACCTGTAAGAGTGTTAACTCGTATCTGCGTATTACATATATACACGTGCGCCTGTGGGTATGTGTGCACCTTCTGTGCGAGGAGAGGATAAGATGGAGCGGCCGTAAACGTTAATTTATCGATACCTGATTAGGATTTACGGAACCGTGTTTCCCCGAGCTTTGCTCGAACGTGATTAAGCGCTGACAGGCTTTACACGCCTGAGCCCCACTGGATAATGCAGCCGACCTCCGAATTAATGAGCCCGGATGATTCCCGCTATGCTTGTCTCTTGACTTTTCACTGAGGTGTACGACTTTAAATGTACTTCATTTTGTAATCTTGGATTGGTTGGCGGGATATGACGAGGTATGATGTATCTTTTTATCATATTTTACTTCAAGTGTTTGCAAAAAAAAAAAAACTATTTTTCTATATACGAGATCTATTGATTTATTTGCATTCTCAAACAATCGATACACGGGAATTTAATTTTTCAGTTCGAGCCAATAAAAACATGAGCAGAAAGCAATCAGTGTAAAATAAATTTTAATTTCGCAAGGGAAAATTATCCTTGTATAGTGGCCCTCGGCGCGAGTAACTCAAGCCTACAGCCCATAAAGAATATCATTCAATCGAAAAATCGGTTGGCCGCCGTACATTTATGTGCACGGTCAATCACGAACTCTTGTTTTCTCGCGGCATCGATTTTGCAAGAAGAAAGACCTCTCGATTGGTATTCGCTAATATTTTAAGAGGTATCGCGAGGCCTCCCACCCCCCCTGCTGAGCCGAAGGATTTAGAGCCTACCGAGCAAGCGAGAGACCGCTCACGGTGGTCTATATCAAGAGTCACGGCCATTCGATATCTCCGCCACCGCCGCTGCTGTCGCTGTTGCTGCTGCTGCTGCTGCTGCTGCTGCAACTCTCTCGCTCGCGCTTCGTTTGCACTCTTTTTCCCCGACGTTTTTCGCACCGCGTGTACTGCGGCAAAATTGATCTACGGCTCGTGATCTTCGCAATTACCGCAAGTTGGGTATAAGCACACTGGCGCGCTGCACTTTTTCCTTTAGATTTTTATTTTAATTAAAAGCCGCGCGGTGGGGTACAAAGGTCCCGCGATTTTTTTCACTCTCTCCCTCCCCCCTTTCTGGCGCATTCAATTTTCGACAGTTGTATCCTTATTATCGGTAGGAGGCGTACACACGAGTGTAGACACGAGCGTCGGTCATTAGCGCGACTTAATAAGTGTCGCGGGGACATTAAAGAGTCTGCTGTGTGCGCGCGCGCGTGGCCAACGCTCGATTCGTCCATTAAAAGTCAAATGCAACAGATCCATTCAGCTCTCATAATTACTGACATGACCGAAAGAGCCCCCGAGCTTTAGCTATACGCGCGTGCAGAGAGAGAGAGAGAGAGAGAGAGAGAAGGAGAGAGCGAGAGAGAGAGGGACAAGCGTCTCGACGCGACGCGTAAAAACTCGTTATTAAAAAGTTTAAATGTCTATTAATTACACGGCCCGCGGCGGCGACGGCGGCGACGGCGGCAGCGGCGACAGCGACGGCAATGCCGAGCGAGAAGGGGTCGCTGCTACCGCTGCCACTGCTGCCACTGCTGCTCTCGCCTCTCTTCTGCTAAAGTGTCAAATGCATTTAATTATCGCGAGTGAGCTCGGATGAATGGGCGAAATCAATGGCTTTTTCCAACCCCTCTCGCTGCTTACACTTCAGATCCGCAACCCTCAAAACTTTTTGCAGAAACCACAGTTTCGATGTAGCCTCATGCCGAGCGAGTGCTACACTTGCTCTTACTTGCCTCCTTCCGCCGCTATTACGCTTATACTCTCGCTCTGTTCGTTACACTTTGATAAATGTGTTTGCTTTTCATGCCAGAAAAAACTCTTCTATTACAAAAATTGCTTTATTTTTTTTAATTATTTACAGAGAGACGTAATACCATTTCCTGTAAAAATACATATATATATATATTGCAAGCATATATTTTCTATAAAAAGAAGTGCATTATGCCATGTAATATGTTTTATGATTAATTTTCTGATGTGAATTGATGTGATAATAATTGATCATAAAAAAGTAGTATCAATTTTGGTGAAGGTCATCAGAGATGAAGGACTTTCCATATCGAATCACGCTTATTAATATCTTGTTCCTGAAAAAACTATTTTTCAAAAAATTTATTTTATTTTATGCACCAAAACAGTCACGCAGTATAATCGAATGTCATTTCGATGTTTCCATTATTGATATCGAAGCGAAGGAGAAGCCAAGGATTAAAAAACACCAGGATGCAGTAAAAAGCTATTGACCGCGCAAATAAAAAGCAAGTGAGTCGAAATAAGTTAAGTCGTTAAGAGCGCCGGAGGAATCACCGCACAGTGAAAAGGAATCGAAAACACAGTTTTATTGATTCATCATCAAAACACAGCTTTATAAGCGAGAGCCGCGAGCCGAAGCCATAATTCAGGAACCTCTGGTAAAGGCGGCAGGTCGTTTCTCCGCGCGACGAAATACACCAGTATACAGGCACTCTCTCTGTCTCTCTCTCTCTCTCTGTGTATCTGTGTGTGTAAGAGAGAGCGAGAGAGAGCCGAGGGAGACAAACGCATGCAACATCAGCGATACTATATGTATACGCGGCGCACTGCACGAGGAAGAGAGTCCGTGGAGCAGCAGCGGGCAATAATGTACATATATCTTGGGGCGTCCGCCGTGGCTGTGGCGAGTCCAAGGAGGCAGAAACTCCAGAAGTGTCACCGAGAGCGAACTTGGGACACTCCCGACCGCGAGAGGGAGAGAGGGAGAGAGAGAGAACGCTTACATATTGTTGACCCGCGCCTGATATATAGCCCTGCTCGGTCTCGAACAAGGGGTTCTCAAAATCGCGATTGGAGGTGAAATATCGATTTTGGTGTATCGGAATAATGGCCCAATAAATCCGTATTTCTCTCTCTCTCTCTCTCTCTCTCTCTGTCTCTCTCTGTTGCTCACACATATGTGCAGCCGCTTCGAGCGCGAGTCGATCGCTTATGCTCAAATAAAACGAATCGGCCGAACCTGCGCGCGACAGCGAATACCCTGCAGTCACTGGACAAAGATGAGCCTCTCTCTCTCCCCGTCTCTCCCTCTCTCGAAATAACAATAATAACTCGAATTTAATTCCCAAAGAGGATACGCTTCATCGCGCGGCAGATAAAGACTTTTTTTGTAGATAAAAGAGGAAAGGCTTTTAAAGCGAATGACGACTTCTTGATCGATGCCTGCATTCGGCATTTCGACGACTGCGCGGTGTACAGTGCAGAAAAAACATCCGCGGCGGGTGAATGCTTTCCCACCGAGATTCCGATTCTTCTGCGTCACCGATGCAAAAGAAGAAGATCCACTATAACACAGAATCCTGCCCATCGACTGTCTATATTATATCCTCGAACATAATAGCCGCGTGAACTCTCGGGAGATTTCATGACTCATTTGCGAGTCTATAAGTCGCTGCCGACCTCCGCGATGCTTACATATTCCGCGAACTAATGCACCGACACTTGTTTTATACCCGGCGATTAGCATAGTAGCGGCGTCACTTTCGACTCGCGGTGCAATGTACGAGAAGGAGAATAAGGCGGCGTGTTATACGTCGAGAGGTTTACGACGGCAGCTCGCGATGCGCGCCGGGAAGATCATTAAATTGAGAACCGATATTGGCAAGCTTCTACGGAACAGCTGCCAGAATCATAAACAAACGACGCGATCTTCCCTCTTCGATTCCCTCTCTTTCTCTATCCCGATATCTTACCTACTCTTTCTACTTGCCTGACTTGGTCTTATTGCTATATTATTCCTACCTTTTCAACCATTCTGTTATTCAAATAGCACTGTTTATCGTATAGTTTCTTTTAATTATTTTATGGGCAATACGTATAATGAATTTTACCGTATAAGAAAGTTATTTATATGGGTATTATCGCATATCAAATGATCAGATTACCAAGCATCATCTTTAGTCTTTTGTATGAGTTAGTTCTTTTTTTTACCGTTTTTCCACTGTTATATTGGAAGGAATTGGTTTTAGAGAAATGTTTACTGTACAACAAATATGTATTTTTTTTAGTTCTTGCACTTCTTCTATTTATGCTTCAAGATATATTAATTTTTTTTCAAGTTATAGCTAAAAAACGGTTTTTCGCCATATTTAAAAGGTGTGCCTTTTCGAAGCCTTTCGATCGATATGGTCTAAAATAGGAACATTTCTATTCTACAATATAATGAGTTAATCCCCAAAGTTTCTGCCCGATCCGTCAAAAATTCATGGAGAAAATCGGTTAACTTGATAACATATATACATACATCCATACCCAAAAAAGAATCAAAATTGATCAAAAACAATTTATATCGTAATAGAAATTAGTTTTGCGCTAAAATATGTAACTTTTAGAGTTTGACACTTTTTGCGATTTCGAAAATATAAGACACTACCGTGTAGCGGTCGTGCCTAAAAAGATAAGAACAGAAGAAAATGTAGTCTATATCACACAAGCCATTATTTGATACTCGATGCAACTTGCAAAAGTAATTTTTGAATATTTATCAGACCCTCAATGTTGGCATCATCCGCTCGAGCAATTGCGATTACGTCGAATAATTTCCTGTCATTCATACACATCTAAATTAAAGTTAAGAACATCCGTATAGTGTATGGATGAAGGTGGTAGGTTAGGAGGAAGTAAGAGAGAGAGAGAGAGAGAGAGAGAGAGAGAGAGAGAGAGAGAGAGAGAGAGAGAGAGCAAGAGCTAGGGAATGAGAAAGCTCAGGGCGCAAAGGATTAATTTGTAAGCAAGTTGTCGGACTGGTTTGACAGTGTAGTAAATACGACGGCGATAGCGTTGTATATCACTGGGCCACCAAAGTCACGGAGCAGAGCAGAGAGACAGAGATAGAGAGAAAGCACGTGGCGCAAGCTTGCGGCCTAGACTCTACTACTCCGCAAGGAAGAGTAAGACACAAGCAGCTCGCATCGGCTCCGCCTCGACTATATGTACACACAACACACCCATGCAACATATACAATAGTTTGCAGAGAGTAGTTTCTCTGCTCCTTCGCGATCCCGTGAATATCGCGAGCTCTATGCACCGTTCCAGCTCGGACCTTAAATAGCTTTGCCCGCGACTACACACGGCTTCCGGTCGACTCTCTCTCTCTCTCTCTCTCTCTCTCTCTCTGTATATATATAATTATGGCGAGTTTATATACTTCGGAGTTATTGCGCGCGGCACGCGTAATGAGATACGATTTCGCGTTTAAACCACTATTCGCTCGATATCGACCTTTCGCGCCGCGCGCTCCGAGGACTTAGCCAATGTCAAGGCTACCGCCGCACAACAGCTGCTGCCGCCGTCACCGCGGCACTTATACATATACACATGTACATCATGCTAAGAGCGAGTCGTGAGTACGATGTTTTTCGAAACAGCCGATATACGCGCGTGCGACATTGCATTGGACGCGATACGTTAAAGTTCGGTGGTGGGAGAGTATAATTCAGCGGCCTTGCGACGATCGTGGAAGGATATTTCATATTTATTAGCTCGAAGCTCGTTTCGCAAATTTTTCAAGATTCAGATACTAAGGAGCTATAAATAGGAGGACAAGGTCGGCGCACACAGGCCAAGAGAGAGCGACACAGAGCGACAGAGAGCGAGGGAGATAGAAAGGAAGTAAAGAGAAGCGAGTTGAAGACACCCGAAGAAAAGAAGCACGTATATAAAATGTATAATAGCTGCAGCGGCGCGGCGGCGCGCTGAATACGTCCACGGCGCGGCTTTCGAAAATCGGAATTTGCTTCGGGAGAGGATCGATGTTCGAAATTCCTCACAATTTACTATCCGCTTCGGGCCCTTTCATCGCGTTCCCGGCATCGGCTCTCTTATATGTGTACCGGAGATACCGGCCACGCTTCGGGGAACGATAGCGATTTAACTCGCGCGAATCATTAATCGATCGGGTATCCGCGCCTCTGTATGTATACCCGATATTCGCGCATATAATCGGAACTCTATCTCTCCCTAATTTGTTTTTGCCTTGTTACCCGCTCTCTTCCTCTCTGTTTGTGACTCCTATATGTGTGTGTGTGTGTGTGTGCGTGTATCTTTGCTTTATTCGATCGTTAATTAAGACGACTTTTTACTCGCTCCTTTTTTTCATACCTCAGCTCTCGACTATCGGGATTCGAATCGGCAAAATGAGAAATTCGATATAAACGATGCGGCCTGAACGTTTGCGAACTCGCTAGTCGAACTCGCATTAACTCTGCGCTGACGTAAATTAAGTGGTTTGCGATAGGTCGGTTGTGGAGGACTGATCCTTAATCGAATGAGAAATAGCGTGAAAAATAAAGCTCATTTTTCTACTCTGATTTAAAATATGCTCAAACTTGCTATAATAAAATGTCCATTTTATTGCTTCTATTTTCGTCGCTAAATCCACTGTAGACACTGATATATATATATATATATATATTCTTGATATTGTTATTTCGTAAAGCTCGCGGGTAACTGCAGCTATACGACCAAAGTAGTAAGTTTTCCATAAATAATAATTAATACAAATTGAGTTTGGAGTTCATAAATATAGGATAGATCGGCCAAGCGAGTCAGATATTCGCCGAGCAATCTCTTGCCCGCAGAGTAAAATACTAATTACTTTAGTCGGCGCGGAGTAACGTCGGAACGAGGAGAGTGGGCGAAATTTATGAAAATTTTGAAGGAATATTTAAAAGCAGACAAGGTAAATGACGGTTGCAGGCAAGAGAGGTAGAGAGCGAGAGAGTAAGAGAGGGAAAGCTCTCGGCGAGTTCGGCGGACAGCGGTTCTCAAGCCTCACTCTTCTCGCAGCCCCAGAACTCAAGCGCTTCCTGATTAACTCGTACAATCCGGAGCATCGAATCTCTGATTTTCGCTCTCTTTCGCTTTGTTCCATCTCTTTCTCTCTCTCTCTTTCGGCGATTTGCATGAACGAGGAATTTCTCCGGGCCAACCCCGCAGAGCCAAGGCTTTCCTCTTCTCTCTCTCTATCTCGTGGACCTGCCAGCGGCAAATTCGAGCGAGCGAGTGCACGAGCAGAGGAGACATAACAGAGCGAATCTCTTATTGGGAGCGCATTTTAATGCGAGTCTAATTTTCGATTTAATTTCGGTAAAAATGATCCGGAACCCCGTTCTTCTCTCTCCCCTCTTCTTGGCTCAATTGTTTTACCGCTCCTTCCTTCGTTCCTATATATATATATATATACACAGCCAAC
>UELU01077536.1:0-10446 GCA_900490025.1 Megastigmus dorsalis | reverse complement strand
TTATTATTATTATGTAATCTGCTTGTTTACATAAATTTATTCTATCTCTTTTAATATTATTGATACTTTAATAGTGTAATTTCGAAAGGTTAAATAAAAATTTATATAATTAAAAAATGATTTCTAATTAATGTAAATATAATAAGGGCGACGTAGCAATGAACAAAGATGCATAAATGTTTCAGAAACCGAAGAAGTTGTGCTAAAAATGTTTTCCAGCGAATGGACACTTAAGAACACGTACTAGTGAATGGACAGCACTAGTGTCTGGACGATTTCCTTGGTTGTGATAGGTCGAGCACGTCTAGACACTAGTGCTGTCCATTCACTAGTCGTATCCAGTCACTGGGTCATTTACTTTAGTGTTAAAAATATAATATAAGGTATTTTTTCTGATTTCATGTTTTATACAAAAATGTCTGATTATCATTAACTAATTTTTTACTAATGCCATCCATTTTTTCTATAATAACCATTAATTGAAGCCGCATAAATATTTTCACGTATACAACTTTACTTTTTCAAAAATAAAATTGTTTCTTACTGTGATATATATTTATTAATATTTTATGTTTTAGAATTGGGCGAGATATATGATGAAGGAGCAATTTATTTTAAAGAAGAACTAATAATAATGTCTGATGATGATGGATACAATTACGAAAAGTTTGATACGTTAGGTATAACTAGTAGCCTATTTATTTGAATTAATAAATTTTTACTATGTAATGTTAAAAAATTTAATTAAATTTTTCAGATTTACAAAACAAGTGCAGCACGAGTAATGAGGCAAAGAACGAATTGGAGAACGTCAGAGCTGCTTGTGTTCAACCTGCTAAATCAAATTTAGGTAAATTTTTACTAGTAAAACTATAAAAGAATAAATATAATATATATAATAAATAAATATAATAAATATAAAAGAATAATAATTGCACTTTAAAAGTGAAGAGTATATGTGCTTGTTTTGGTTTGTAAATAAATATACCAAGACAAAAATATTCACTTTTAAATACTTATCTGTAATGCATGTAAACTATTAAAAGCTTAAAAACTTTTTGATTGTATTCAATAAAGTTATGTTAAATGTTATTAGATGATGTTGAATATATTGGGAAAATTCATAATAATTGTAATGATTGATGTTTTTTAGATTGGAAAAATATACTGGTATGCTGTCCAAAATGCAAAAGTTTGACCAATAGATTTGACAGATTCAAAAATAAAAAGATATGTCATAAATGTAGAACAACTTTAAAGTATCGTTGCGCCAAGTGTAACAAACTATATAATAAGTATAGTTCTTTAGAACCTCATTTACAAACTTGTAACAAGGAATTGATACTGTACTGTGCACATTGTGATTTTAAAGCTACGCATAAATCAATCATTTTTGAGCATATTAATTATATGCACATGCCTGATTCAAAGTATCATAATCAATGCTCGAAATGTTTATCTAATTTTAAAAACCAGACACTCTTGAAAATCCATGCGAAATACTGCGGGAAACTGAATTTTTTAAAGTGTAAATATTGTTCTTTTAAGACAACAAATAAATCTCAATATACCAGGCATCTTAGAAGTAAGCATACAAAAGCTATGGAAAGAGATTTCTAAAAAGCATTGTCAATCTTAATATAAGTCTATAAATTATTTTATAATTCATTTTATGTATACATATGTATTAAGCTGGAAATAAGAATAAAAATTGAGCTCGTTTAATAAAATAAAAATATTATAGTGATTTAAGCTTTAACTATGTAATTTTGTGCTACTTGTATAAGTACGTGGTATAACTTTCACGTATTTTATTATTCAAAAATTTTCTACGATATTTGTTCGAAGTCGGCGAACACATCACACACGAAGTCATCCACAGCATGTAAATATTTTTTGAAATCGTTATTTATTTTAAATTTTATGTACACCAAATACCACATTACATTAATGTGTACAATAATATACAATACCCAATTTTTTATCCAGTCATGTCTACTTTGTTGTGTAAATATTTATGTCTTCGTTTAAGTACTAGTTATAACATATAAAATTTTAAGTGTGGTTCTGTCTCGTCAGCATTGCTATGTTATAACACAAAAATTTAAACTGGTTCTGTTTCTACAGTATTGCTAAATTATAACACAAAAATTTAAATGTGGTTCTATCTTATCTCTGTTGATTTAAAAATAAATAACTAATATTTTTTGTTATTTATTACAGATGAGCAAGATGAGGGATATTCATTCGCACCCGTTACCGAAGCGGAGATAAATAAACTGACCAACCTTATTCCAAGGAAGAAGTCAAACATTATCAGCCCTGGAAAAGCATGTGTACGTTAAAAATAACACTTTTTTTCATATATTTATTGGTTGACTTTAGTTTACTTTGAAAAATATCGAATAATTGGTAATTTTCAGTTCTCCGAAGCAATGAACCCCGAAATCATCATGGAAAATAGTTCTAAAACATCATCTAGTCCTGGAGATGGCAAAACGCATGAAATGATGAGAAACTTAGCAATTACGGAGGGAAATGCTGAGAGCTACAATTATCCCTCTTGTCATCAGGTACAAAACTCATTAAAATAGTAAAAACAACCCCGAAGCATTCAAAAGGGATTTTTGATTAACTAATTGCGTACGTTAAATCATTGTTCTTATGAATTGTTAAAAATCTTGTAAGCCCTGAAATGAGAACTTTTTCTATTGGTCTAAGCTTTCTAAGAAATTCATCTGATTGATATGTGACTAAAGTAAATTAAAAATAATGGCAGTAATCAGATCAGTTTAAAATTTTATTTTATTTATTTTATTTTATTTTATTTAATAGAATAGAAATTTAATTTAAATTGTACATTATAAAAATAAAAATTTTCCTGAACTAAAATAAATTCTATACTTTTATTTTTATAAAAAGAGATGGACAAAAAAGAATGATTGAGCTAATTTACCATTTTAAAAAGTTATTCGAGATTACTATTTGATAATACACTGATTGCACTGAATTTTTTAGAAAAAATTCATATTAATTATATGTATTTGCTACATGTATTTCTCAGCTGGAAATTTTGAAGGGTTCGACACAAATGAACGTCAGAGCTTGGGTCGAGATGTACGACAGAAAGCAATTGCGGATGTCAGCATTGACAAAGGTTCTGGATTCTGGTGTAGTTGAACCAGGTGATCGTCGAGAATTAGTCAGAATAGCGGTCGCTGGAATGGTCGATTTCAATGAAGGCAATTTGTAAGTTTTCACACTTCATAACTTTATAATTTAAAAACTGTTATTAGAATATACTGATTGCATCAAATTTTTCAATGAACAAACAATTAATGAGCAGTTTAGTAAAACAATGACATCAGTCTTGTACATTGAACAGAATCATTCACAGTTACTAGACTACTATCTTTTAATTATTAGCTTGAAAACATTATTTCTAAGCGTTGAGGCTATTTCGTTGTTGATCTTTTACTTTATGTCCCAGATATCCATCGTGCCAATTAAAGACACAGTTAGCTAAAGATATCATTACTGCTTTTCCAAAGTTGTGTTCGACGAATGGCGGTTATGTAAGTATCATAGTTATAAGCTACACTGTTAAAAAAATATAAAAAAAACTAGTATTTAACAATTTGATTTTATAATTTAGGAACACTTCTACGATCCCAAAACTAATAGAGGATTTATAGAGTTTAGACTAAAGACTCTGCGATTGAAATTAAATCCTTCAGAGAAAAAACGAGCAACGAGTTCGCAAATGAGAGAGAGGAAGACTAACAAAATACCTGTTAAAGTTGTTATTAATGAAGAGTTACTCGATGATGAAGTATTTAATTCCAAAGTAAATATAATAATATCATTTTCAATGGAGATATGAGAACGGCATCTAACACTAAAATCATACAAAAATTATGAATTTTTTCAGAGATCCGAACTACTCATGAAAAAGCCAACAGAAGGAAATAAAATGGATATTTTTAGGCTGACTGAGGAAACAAGAGCCAATCGACATAAGCAAATTAGAACTGCAGCTGAGCCAATTACATTAGGTACAATACTGAGCATGTATCCCAGATTCAAAGATTACTCTGGTGAACTGGTAAGTATATTATAAAGAATTCAATATTTTTATGTTTATTTCATAGTCTCTCCCATATAGATTAATTTAACGATTGCAATTAACTTAAATTGTTCAATTGCGAATATTTTTGCACGACCACATTGCTTTTTCTACAATACTATTCCTTTTCTTTCATCGCTTAATTCCTTTACCGAAAATATAAATATTATAAATTGTGGCCGACATTAACTTGGTCGATAGAGTCACGGACTCGTAATTAAAAATGACATCGGCTTCGTTTATAAACATTTTATAAATTCATTTATAATTAGTTGAAGCATAAATAGGGCGATAACAAAGGATACTATATTATAAGCTGCTTATTTTTGTTCGGAGCTTTTTCTGATTAATAAATTAAAACTCTTCTCTTATTATATTTGTGATATTTTAATTTTTTCTTTTATTCTCGCAGATAAGAAGGGAATTTCTAGCGCAATATCCAAACAATGATTTGTTCTTAAACAAATTCTCAAGCTACTATGCACCAAGGATTTTACGGTACTGTAGTTGTACGAAACCGCATCTTTTGCAAGCCATTCAAGATATTGTCGATAGTCCGTATTTTTTCTTATTAGATGTCAGTACATCATTTATATTTATACATATATACACATATATATTTAAAATGCTATTTTTTACAGATAGTTTAAAAGCCCTCATTCTTCTACCGGAATTACTACCCAGTCCAAATTATACGAAAAGGAAAGATATAAAAACCGTAAGTATATTTGTTTCAAATCATGCACAATGGTCTTTAAATAGGCAATGACTATTTCTTACCATTGCAGGAACCAAAATCATTTTTTAAAGTCAAACCCGTGAAGACCATACCAAACGAAAATCTGCTTCAATTCGTGAACGTGGGTACACCATTACTCATTTTAATTTGAAAATAAGACTCTTGATCTAACGTACTTCTGTATCTTTACAGACTTCTGATGAGTCACTAATTAATGAACTTTACGCGAATCGAAAGTCTCCATTCTTAGTCTGCTGTATGATCAATCATGAGAGACGAGGGGCCTACTACATCAAAACAGAGGGTCACTTAATTCGCGTTAGTGACAATCCCATTGCCGCTTTCGACGTTCTTTTAAAGCTGCACTTCTGTTTCGACATCTCCTTCGCTTCTGATTTAGTCTACTTCTACGACTTCATAACTGGATGCATACTGGAATTGAATGAACCAAAGGGATGCTGCGTCGCACTGAATTCATCACTAAGCAACGTCACTTTGTCTGATTTAGATCCAATGACTATGTTTATGTTCACACATTAGTTTATGAATGTTATTAGCTTCAAAACAAATATTTAATAGAAATATCAATCAATGATTTTTTAAGATACAATTAAGAATGTCGATGAGAAAATGGTAGTATATAACGAGAAAAAAACTAAATAATACAAATGTTATAGGCAGCCTATTTATTCTCAAGTCGTATAAATTTAGCTGTACTCTAACTACTTGCTTTAAGGGAGGATTACGGTGTAGGATGTGCAGTTAAAGGAAACGTATATTTATATTATTGTTATTTTATTCAACAGTACTCGTTTACGAGACTATGTTTCTGTAATTGAGAATAACAATTTAGAAGCTTTATCAAGCGCAGAGAGAGAGAGAGAGAGAGAGAAGTTTAAACAGGCTTTTCTCATAACCATTATTTTTAATTGGCTGTAAAATATCTTAAGAAATATTTTACCCATTAGCTGAAAATTCAGATTACATGTAAGTTTGGTTTCGATCTAACGAACATTGTCTCGAAAAACAATTCCCAAAAATATTTTAATTTTCGGCCTTCTACACCAGGATCTTTAAGTAATAGTAAGTCGCTTATAATACACCAACCCGTTGAGCGACAATGATGGAAAAACTCGACATATTCCCACGCATTTCTTCATCATTATTACTCAAGGAGTTAATGAGGAATTGAAGATTCTAGTATTAATTATCTTCTATTTTAACTTTTAAGGATTTTTTATTAAGTTATGCGTATTTATTAATCTGTTTAACGTAATTAAATATTATTATTTCTTAATTAAGTGTACGATATTGATTACGTGAAAGTTATAGAAAAATCGATTATATGGGCGCAGATTATAATTTATTACTGAAAAAATGCTCCAAGAATATTGTATATCTGATTACGGGACTCTATGTTATTTCTGCGCTGAATGGGATTTAAATAGTTATAATTTGCACAATGCATGCTTATTGTTAATTTTCGTACTATTAAAAATATTAAAATATTGTATTTTAAATATATTTTGTTGAAAGATGTAGGACGGTATGATAATTTTTTTGATTATTTTTTCATCAATAGCTCAATAGAGCGTAACAATTAAAAATTTTTCGATTGTTTGAAGGATCTGTTATCTATCATATGCGCTACATAAAAATGTTTATTATTGCAATTATTTTTTTATATATATATGTATTATTTTCTTTTATTTTATAAATAATTAAAAAAAAAACATGTTTGAATTTCTGAATAAAATAGAGAAATATACCTATTTTTGTAATAAAAATTTTTCAAACGTTATGTTGAAGTTCAAGTTGAACAGGTAGATTAAATTCTACATAAATTTACTTTTTATTATTTTCATTGATGATCTTAATTGTGAGACTAGTTACCATTTCTTACTGATAGAAATAGAAAAAAGTAATAATTTTAGTTCAAAAATTAAAATTAGTTTTTATATTGACATAAAAATAAATTAAAATTTAAAAAAAAAATTTTTATCTGTATAAGATCATCAAGGCTTTTGTAAATCTTTCATACAACTATGATTAATCCCTATAATCATATTTAAATTAATTTGTGATAATAGTAAAAGACATATTGAAGATAGAGTAGATAATTTTATACTTATTATATATATTTTAATTGCAGATAATGGAAATATATGGAGTGAAATTTCATAATGTTAATGGAGTTATTACAGAGATAAATAATATCTGAAGGGAACAAAGGTAATGTTTAAAAATTCTATAAGTATTAATAAGCAAATTTTACAAACATTACGATTTCTATAATAAATTATTTTTTTACAGAATGCAAATAAACCCGGTAAAAACGATGACTTGCTAAATGTACAAAAATAAAAGTTTGAGTGTTAAACGATAATAGTAGTACAGTTGAATATAAATAAATACAATGGAACGAGCATTTGAAACATAAATAGACTAAATAAAATAGAAAAGTAATACTTGATCATTCCAGCTGTGATGATTGTAATGAAATTATTAATTAGAATGATAATAAAACTGAAATCAGCATACACAAATCTGGTTTCTTAAAACTAAATGGACAGCTCAAACATGTTATACAAGACATATTCTTAACTATAAAAAAAATATTGTAAATTAATTATGCTCTGTATAAATACAAAAATAAAGATAAGTAAATCTAGGTATAATGTTAAAAAAATATGCTAATAAATGCATCAATAAATGAAACAGCTTATCCAAATAAATAATCGCAAATCATCTTGAGATAATATATTTTGTTATACGATTCACTCAACATATTATCTCCTGTTACACATGATCATAAATAATCAGAAATTTCGCAATTAATTATTATTATAAAATATAGTATTCATACATTCTTAGTTTTAATTAACACGAAATTATTATCTGGTAATTTGTCTTCTGAAAAAGTAAATAATTAATATTTGAATTGTTTTAGGAGATGTCTATTCGAATGAGATTTTTTTTAAAGAAGAAAACCCAATGACGACATTAATTACAGCGGAATATGAGGAAGTGAATCCACTGTCCGATGGCACTGAATGCTTAGGTTTGTACATTAAAATACATTTTTGATATACTAATCATAGTGTTTTGAATTAATGTAAAAATGAATTAAAAAATAGATAATCAGCCTGGAACTTCAACAGATGTTAAAACGCTAATGTTACCGATTGCACCAAAGAGAATAGCACCAAAATTTCGTGAGTTCCTTGCCATGCATTGTATATTTTCTCTGCTCTCATATAATTTCAAATGTTTATTATCTTACACTGCTTATAATTGAAAAGTATAAGTTCCGTTACGGGGTATCGTTAATTGATCATTTTCTCACATTTTTTCGTTATATTTGCAACGTTGTTATACTTGGATTTTTCTTTACCCTATTATTGTTCATTTGGTATTTACATTCTCCTATACATATAATACGAAAGAATTAAAAGTTAAATCTTGGCTCGCTTATAGGGGCTGTAAATTTGGATATGCTTGTAATAAAATTTGAATAAAAATGAATTTTATCGCGTAATCAGCTGAGAATCAACTGGCTCAAGAGTGGCCCACTGCGCATATATATGTTAGCAGGTGTTTTTCACGATCTTTTTAATAAATTTTTAATGATCCAAATCATGAATTTCAGACCTGCACAACATGATGGTGCTCTACTGCGTAAGCTGCCAGAAGACCTACCAGAAGATCTACGGGCTGAAAGTGACGAGATGCAGAGACTGCAACGATTCCCTCTATTTCCAGTGCATCAAGTGCGGCAGGCGGTACAAGCACTACACCGACTTGGCGACGCACATCAAGTACAGCTGCGACAAGCCGAAAAACCTCAAGTGTGCCCTCTGCGAGTACAGGACGACGCGCAACAAGCTCCTGAAGAACCACTGCAAGAACATACACGCTTCCGAGCAGCTGCCGAAGGTCATGAACAGATGCTCCATGTGCGGCAGGTCCTACAAGCACCGGGACTCGCTCAGGCGCCACGAGAAGATGTGCCTCGGCAGCAAGCAGGAGACGCAGCCGCCGGCCAAGAGGAGCAATAAGCGCCGAACCAGAGTCGTGCCGGACGCCTACATTTGCACCAGGTGCGGATCCAGATACAAGCGGCGGAGGGACCTCCGGGTGCATCTCGAGCGAGTCTGCGACCAGGAGCCGCAATTGGCTTGCGATTCTTGTGGCTTCAAGGCCTACAGGAAGTATCCCGAGCTGCTCAACCACATACAGAAGGCTCACCCGGACATTTATCCCGAGGACGCCTTCAGGTGCCAGAGGTGTCAAAAGGACTGCAAGTGCCAGTACGACCTAAGCTCGCATCTCAAAAAGTGTCGTCTGCGGCTCTAAACAGATATATATATATATATATAAAATATATCTACATCCTTCTCTCAATCATTATATACATCATATAATATTTTGAAAAACATCTACTGTCAAATTTCCCATACTCTGCCCAGTTATATTTTATACTACAATGTACGTTTGTCAAGTTATTTGATATCATTCTACAGTTAAACATGTTTTTATATTGTAGTTAACTTTAAACAGTAAATGATGTATTCACCAAAAAGTAAAAATAGCTTCTTTTCTACCAGCGCCAATGCATCCTCAGTTGCCTTGAAAATTAGGCTGTATTAGGAATGAGTGAATCTGGAGTTTAAGTCAGATGCAAGATCTGAAGAGCATTCTCCATGTAGGTATGAATAATTAGTGCTATCTCTCAGTTAATATTTTTTCTAATTCGGTTATTAAAATGCTAATTCTTATATCTTTATTAATTGTAAGAAAAATGTTCCGTAGAATGAAATTATTGACCATCATCGATATTTCAAGTCGATTCGAAATTTTTAGTTTTCGAGGAACTTTTATCGTTTTGTCTACCCTAGTAGATTATTTGAGGAGTTTCTATAAGCCAATTTTTAGTTAGATTCTCTGAATATATTGAATTTTTTCTATTATCTCTGATTCAGGGACATGCATAAAAATTATAATGCACTATAATATAATTAAAAGCTAGTTCAAAATTGAACAATATAATCTTCGAAGTAGAACTCGTCAATTTTCTACTAGGGTTGCAATTATGAATTAAACGTAGTGATCATGAGATATAATGCAATCTTATATGTTTATATGTTTATACGAATAAAAAAATATGTACTAATAAAATGTATGTAATAAGTCTACACTTGACAAATAAATCAAACTGTACTTGGATTTTATCAATACAAAAATAAAACTTGAATACCTTGTGAATACATTTTTTATTTCTGATTTACATCAACACTTTCTCTGATCACTAATTTTCTTTTCAATTTTTAGTTACTAACCTATCACCTAACTTGCTTTTTATTTATAATAAAATGACAATGGCTCAAAATATAATTTTAAATATGACTTTACTATTATATGTACTTCATAAATTTATGTTTACAGGCAGTCCGAGCGGATTGAAACCATTTTTAAAGATTCGAGAAATCCGATCACTCCGATCATTCAGTGACACTTCTTACCATTCAATAGGTAATACGAATGTTTTTATTATTACTATTATTATTATTTTTATTATTAT
>UELU01077533.1:0-11616 GCA_900490025.1 Megastigmus dorsalis | reverse complement strand
CCACCGAAGTTGTACGAGCGGTACGCCGCGACTGGTCGAGCGCGTTGTGTTTGTTGAATGATATCTCGATAAAATCAAAAAATCCCTTTCCAGAAAATAGCTATATCGACGTAAAATGTCCTCCTCTTTCGATCTAGCAGGTAAAAAAAAATATTAAAAATGCATTTTTTGAGATATAGCACATTTTATATTTTTTCAAGGTCAAATTAAGCAAATTTAACAAATCTGAGAAGACCATCGGAAAGCTGAGGAAAAAATACATCGAAATCACTTCGTTATGATAATTTCTAGGTACATTTTAGCCCTTTAAACATGAGCTGAAAACAGCACGATTAAGCGCTGCCGCGCCGCGCTTGGAGAGTTGACATGAAACGCCTTATATATTGCATTGACATTAATGTACCTTATACGGTCTCCTATACTAGACTGTAACCAAATCTGTAGCGGTTCATCAAAGTCAGGCATATTTCCCAAAATAATAATTAAAATATCCGTACCTGCCTATCTTTAATTAATAAAATTAGTCAACATTAAAATATCAGATTTGTCTAGAAACTCGTGATTAAGAAACAATTGTTAAAATTACATAACTGGATTTAGAAATACATTTTTCCTCTAAGAAGACCATGTGCGATTTTAAAAATATTATATTTTCTTTAAAATTCTGAAATTAGTTGAATTTTTTACAGCGAGCTTAAATAATGACTTCTTATGTAAAAAAAGTATGAATTGAGTTTGATAAAGTGTATAAAAAAATTGATACAAATGTAGCTTTAGGGTCTTTAAAAAAATATTTACGCGAAAATATGACATTCTGCTGTAAAATATTTTATAATAAAAATAGTGTTTGACGTTAACTAATACTAAATTTACACTCCATTTTTTTCACGCAAGTATAATAATGTTTTGTGCATTGTAACCGCTGGATTTGTCTGCCAATACTTCTATCGACATTCTGATATAGTAAATTTTAGTTTAAAAACAGTTTAAAGTGTTAATTAATTGTGCAGATAATTAATAAGTTTTCATCATTTTACATACGTCATACTACAGAACTTGTGATCCATGCGATTCGTCTGCTTGCTTTCTGACATCATTTTGACGAATAATATAACCGTATTTTTCATTGGCAGACGTTAACTAATAAATTATTTTTATAATTTCATCAATATTTTCACATATATGTGCTATATCATATGACAGATTTCAACTAATAACTATAAGTTGCTCATTTTTTTAACAATTTGCAAAACTGTTTTTGACAACAATATCCGCAAGGGCACTTTAGTTGGCCGGTTTTTAGGGCCTTTACAACCATAATAATAAGTAGGAAAATCGGAAAATGTTAACTAATCATCGCACAAAATCGGTCACTATCTCTTAGTCTATAAAGCGCCTCTCTCGCCTCTATTACCCTCCAATTTAACCTTTGTTTTGTTAATAAACATTTGTTTTATTTAAAGTTGAAGGGATCGCCTAGTTACGTGAACATCATGTCCGAAAATTTATCTGAGTTTTCAAATTCAATTTTTGATGTAAGTATATACCTATATAACACATGAAACATTTTACTATTAAAATTGTACTGGCCATTTCCAAAGATCAAAAAAAATATTTAGGTATTGTACATGTAGCATAATAATAAAATATATTTTACAAGGTTTTGAAATAAAAGAAAAAATATTATCATTTGTATTATAAGTGAACTATTTATAAATCAAGTTAAATGTTTCTAAATAATTATAATAAAAAACTATGTCTAGAATTTTATTCTTAATTCTTTTTACAAAATGTTGTTAAAGTTGAAATAAATTTTAATTTTTGGTAATTGCATTAAAACATCGATTGCACATTCAATGGTCAATGACCTAATATAACTTTATGTCGTTGTTAAAAAGAAGTAAGTATTTATACCAATGTTCATTGTTTAGTACACTACCTCACTATCAATCAATATACAAAATATAAGACACTATTAAATTTTGGTATTGTAATTTTAAATAATAAGTAGTTCATAATGTACTAAAGGAATAAATGGAATCAGAGAGTAACATAGGGGCCATAACTTCAAGCTTATGACCTTCTAGTGAAACCAATTTAAATGTTACTGGTACTACAAACACAGTATTCTTCAAACAATACATATGTTAATGGTATGTTTCATATAATATTTCTAGTAGTTGGTTCATGTTAAATAAAGTTTTTTTTTATTATGAAATAGAATAAAATATTATTTTAACGTATTGAAAATTATTTTAAGAATTATTAAAGCATGACATTAGATTTTTTTATGTGAAAGAAATAATATAATGCAAGTAAAATGTATTGATATTGTGTTATTTTTTAATTGAAAATTTATTTCAAGTTTGCGTTTAATATGTTTAAATAATACTGTTATTGAGTAGCTTATATTAGAAATTTAATCATTATTACGCTCAATGAGCGTAAACATGTAAGCAATATAATAAGGCACTCTTAACATTATTTTTGTTGATCTTTATTTGAAAACACGGTAACTCGCATTACTCCAATAGTAACTGGCTTTTTGCTAATAAGGATTAAATAAAATTGCTTTTCAATTATTATATAACCAAATTAAAAAATTCTTTTCAAAAATGCGTTTGAAAATTGTATTTAAGAAACATTTATTCTTATATATTAGATAATCACTGATAAACATATAGATCTAAAATATATGTGTGCATATTGTATAACATGGTAACACCAATAAAGACACAAAACCTTTTTTACTGCAAATTTTTTGTAATTACCTAAAAAAATCTACTGCGGATTATACTTGGTTCTACCTGAAATGTAAAGCATTTTCATGATCTGGTAGTTAGGTGCATTAATTAATAATCAAAAATTTAAGTATTATTGTTTATTGCAAAATTCATACATGCCTACCACATTTAAATACCGATATAAAGTGTGATACCAATACAATTTTCCATTTCTAAGAATTTTTAATTATTAATATTCCTGGATTTTATCTTGAAATTCAGCTAGATGTTTTCAAGAGAGTGCTATCATAACAATCCGAGTATTAACAGAAATAATTTTTTTTTCAGATGTGACATGTACATAGATAGTAACATAGAGAATTTATCGACAAATTATTTTATTTATACCTTACGTAGAAATTCTGCCGTAATTATGATCGAAAACTCACATGGTAAACCATATTCTTTAAACTGTGAAAATAAATAAGGGAGGACGCCGATGGACTTGCAATAAAATTAAACTCTTTAGAGAAATCTTAGGAAACCTATTCCCGTTAAAAAAGTCCAGCTGGAATTCCATCTGGATCGACCCGGATCCCAGCTGGATTTGACTGGAATTCCAAGTAAATCCAGGTGGATATCCAAGACCTGGATTTTTGCAAATAATTAATAAGAATTGAAGTTCACGTAGATTTGATGCCCATATTTGGTGTTACCATGCGGATGATAACACCCAAATTGGGAAATTAAGTTTATATATTCGAAATTTGACCTTTTTTAAAATTCAATTAAAATACAAAAAATTCGAATATAACAGCTTAATTCCCCAGTTTTGGTATTATTAATTAGAACCAAAGTCAGTTATAAAAATTTTCACGGGAATTAACCGTTTTTTTCATAATTTACCTCCTACTTATATACGCGGTGAATTAAGCTACTGAGCCGCACCCACACTTAGTCAAACATCGATAATAAATTGAAATTTCGTTATACATTTGTATGGGTACTTTAGGCTCGAATTGATAGACGAATCTCCATCTCTAAACGCGGTTTTGAGTAGCAGCTGTCCTTGTCTTGACCATAAGGGTCTGTCCTGACGGTACGTATCGGATAAGTTCCAAAAGAACTTTCAGCCAATCAGCCAAGTGGTGGTGGTGGCGGAACCAGAAGGGGAGTACCTACCTTCTGCACTCAATGCAAGTCAATCTCGAGATCGAGATACGTCCTATGTATACTTAATTGTGGCAACATATAAGCGTCTGAACAGAAATTCGATATTCAGCACAAAGCGTCTCACATAAAGGATTCTTATATAACGATTTTTACGAATAATTGGTTGAGAGAGTACTGAGAGAGATTTTAAACATGGAAATAGATAATAATGATAATTGTTTATTGGTAGAATTCACTAATCATGAAAAAAAATGCAGTAACCCTTCGGTCGGCGTTGCTTACAATACGTGGATTTGTGACGAAACTGTAGTTAAAAATCTTAAGAATTGCATAGAGGAATATAAAAAAAAATGTGGTAACAAGTATTAAACTATTGTCCAAAAATGCAGATTTTAAAATTTAAGTCAAAAAATAGAAGGCAGTTCTCCTCGATTCTTAGAATGTATTATCGAATTTGTGTAAATGCAATTACGTAAGATCGGACTTGGGATACAAAAGGTAGACAGATACCAAATGATATTAATAAATTACCATATCATGTTTTAAAGATCATTGTCACTGTACAAAAACTAAATGGAAATGAAATGTCCAGATCGGAAACAGAGAGAGGAATATTGTACCAGATCTGGAAGCAGCTAATCTATTCAATGGCACAGTGAACCTATTATATTTTCAATGAAAAATGAAATGTTGTACACTTTTAATATTGAAAAATACTTGCAGATTAATAAACAAATATAAATAAAAACATGCCTTACAATTTATAAGCTCAGACCTACGAAAAATGCTAATATTTACAATATTTAAATATCTCATGATACGTTATTTCTATTAGTATTTTTTTTAATTATTCCGTGAAATTGTTTCCTCTTTCCCTCATTCTAAATAATAATATTATTTTTTTAATTCAGTATACGAATTATGAAGTGTTACAGGTTTATTAGAATAAAATTTAAAAAGATACGATTTTAATAGTTTTTTATATTATGCATGTACTTGAATCTTTGTCATTCTAAAGACAAAATTAAAAAAACAAATCAAAAACTAATATTCAAGACTTTAAATTCAATAATGAGCTATAAAATAATACATAAATTCAAGCAAATTTAAACGTAAACAAGGAAGGAGGCAATATTAGAGATGCATTTGTTTATTATTAACCTTATGTAATATTGTTTCAAATTTTCAATTACAATATTATGTATAATATTAATAATAATATGACAATGTATACAGGTTAGATACAATTTCTTTGTCTCATATGGAGTTCGTGGTTTTTCGCATCTTTTTTCTTTATAATTTTTTTTCTCATTGTATTCTTTTATAAGTCGGTTGGTTTTTGTTTCTTAAATGTTAGCGCTTTATTTTCTTCTTATTCTCATTCATCCCTCATATGCTCCGATCGGTGGCGCCCAATTGACGATCGAGACATGTTTTTTCGCTCGAATATAATATTGTTCCTCGATGGACGCTTGCTCGCCACTTTGCAGGCATTTATCAGTCGTATTGTAGTATATTTCTTCTGAACACAATGTTTTTACACATGACTTTAGGAAACTTATGTTATGTCAAATAATACATGCTCCAAAGAATTTTAATTAATTTAGACATAGTATTTTATGTAATTACTAGAAAAAATTAAATTACTAAACTTGTATAAACTATTCATAAACACTTTAAACAAAATTAAAAAAAACGAGTATATTCAAATTGCAGTACAAGCACCGTTTGATTTTGAAATACTAGCATGCATTAAAAAATTCATAACTAAATAACTAAGTATAGAGATCAAAAGATTATACAGAAATACATAAATTAAGAACAGGCAATCTCTTGAAGCATGTATCATTGATTCTTATGCTATGTAATGTGTACAATTCTGTCATTTGCTAATTGGCTTAAATACTCAGTATTAAGGGTCAATTGTTGTTGAGTGGCGAAAGTCACCGGAATCATCCAGGATCGTCCAGGAACGACGTGCATGTTGAAAATAAAAGAAAAACATAATTTTTAAATCATTTTTATAATTACGAACTAACTGGTTGAATGTTTTTTCAAAATTCCAAAATTGTTTCTATATAATTTTTAATTCACAGTCGCAATAATTTTTCTGCCACAATAGAAATTGTCCCTAAATGTTATATTAAAGAAGACCCTGGTGAAAAACTAGCTCAAAAATATTGATTCCTAATGATAGATAAGTGCTGATTATTAATGATTATAAGAAAGCAGAATTTTCAAGCGATGAATACGACTAAGTTTAAATTATCAATGACAGAAGAGTTTTAAACCTTGAAAATATACTGCATGTTTAATTTTCGAACCATTAAAAAATCAATATTTTAAAAGAATATCGCCTAGGTCTTCTTTTACAATTTGTTAAAATCCATAGTCTTAAATCAATGACAGAACTATGTTTTTAAATGATAACAATTAATTTAGAACATTAACGATCGTCATGTGAAAAAATGAAATAAAGAACAAAATGCCTCGATGCATCGTCAAAGGTAACTCTGTACTCGAAAGTCGTGTCCAAGATCTGTCAATTTCGATATTCTACTTTCATTTCTTTTAAAAAAAGAATATTTTTCGTACGTTAAATATTAAATCTCTAAAGATTTTTTTCAAAATAATGCTACCCACATAGTATAATTTTTAACAAAAACGATTCTCAAATGTTTCTTTTATAATCTGGAAAAGAATTTACCAATATATCGATATGTCCGCTTTTTGGGTTTCAGAACCATTTGAGGAACTTTTGTAGCGACATAAACCCTTTGGCAAGCATTTTCCCAAGTTTGAAAAGAATCGTTTGCGAAATGTTTCTGCTAAAAATCGCGCCTGCTGGCAATCCTCTCGAACAAATCATTACGACCTATATTGATCGTGAAAACTTTCGTGTACAGAATTTAACAGAGAGACTTTGAAGAGGGTTCATCTGAAATCATACATTATCTATTTGTGTTTATCGTTTTCTTTGCTTCATTGAAAAAAGCGTACTGATTTTTGCCGTTCCATTGAGATTATTTCCTATTTTACTTTTATTCTCTTTTTATTTTATTTCTCATTGAGAATGTCAGAATTTATCACAGAAAACTCTGAGCATCGCCCGCACTTGCCATGAGACCTCGTGATACTTGTTTTCATTTAAATGTGTTTAACGTGCATCAGTTTTTATATTTACTCGTTTCTCATGCTCAACTTTTATCCGTTTGGCTGTGGCAGATTCGATATTACTTATTACAACAACTTTCAAAAGTCACCGTTGAGTTTAATAACCGATCTCAACGCGAGGCAAAAAGTACATATTAGCACACGACGCAGATATCCAACAAAATTCACTGATCCTAGAAAGGCTTTCAACGGTCGCATACCTGACGTCATATGAAGGAGGGGCATAGAAATATACATTTACACGTCGTCGACACTGCGATATAAAAATATATAAATAACTTGAAAAATCTGTATGTACTCCAACGGAATTCGTCGTTTACGAGCTAAATGATCGATGAAATTCTTTTTTTTCTGTATTCCGAGCCCTTTAACAAGCTGGATGAAATGCATTGGTTTCGCGCTTACAGTCGCTTCGAATGCATCGACAGCCAAACCGATATGCGAACATGACGGTAGAATGCGAGGAAAGACTCCCAACATTTCTTTTTTGTAAGAATTTATATTGTTCGTCGACTTTAAAAATTTCTGATTAAAATTCTTCGCTTGTAATATAAATCATGTTAATTATGCCATAAAAAAATGATATATTCTGAAAATATGAAATTTTAAATAAATTAATAATGACTATTAAAATGTTTATATTCTCATTGATAGCATTTTCATGTTGTTTATACATAAGTTTTTAGCATATTTTCATTATACAGCGAACGCTTTAACAGTCTTTATCATTATTAGGTATTAAAAAAGGAATTGCATTTTTAAAGAATTTGCTGTATAATGAACATGTGCTAAAAACGAGATATTGACAATATTTAATAAAAATACTGCAAGCGAAAATGTGAATCCTATTATCTGGATAAATACTTGTTCAGTCTACATATTGAATATCTTAACTAGCTTCAGTATTTTTCTATATTTCAGTACGTGTTTCATTTATTTCTTGAAAAAGCGTTATTCAAAAAAATTCGTGGAGCTCACTTTCATATCGCATTCCTTTGAACTCGTCACCTTAAGTTCACTAGGCTGAGCAAAATTGGTATACAACAATAATAAAAAAAAAAGAAAAATAAACAAAAACGGCAAAAATCAATAACGACATTGGGATCGCAAGTACTTGTGATACGCATGTACTGTTTCATTACAAAGTACCTAGATTTTTCTCATATGATTATATCATTCATGATGATGCTTAGCGTTTACACTTCAACTTTCTTATCAATACTTTATGTATAAATATGTATTGTTAAGTCGCGCAAAGACTCTCATGTTTGTTTCAAGTCCCTGTAAGCAACAAACTGGAATTTGCGCCGCTCAGCGTGTTTTATGCACACATTCAACGCCTCGTCGAATCCAAAGTAAATAAAAGAATCAAATTCATATCTCTTCCCTTCCTTATTCTCTCTTATTTCACACGCACGCACTTTGTCGCGTCTCTCACACACATTCTCGCTGTCATTCATTTTTTCTGCACTTACATATTAAGACCCTAAAGCTGCTCTTATTTGCATTCACCTAAACGTATTGTACAAAGAACAATCATTCTCTTTTCTTTTACTGCGAATACGCACTATGTACCTTTTACATTCGTCACATCGTGTATAAAACTCTATCGGAGTATATGATTACATTGTTTATCTGTATTTTTCCCTTCATTTAATGTAATAGTAATAGGTAATTATCACTTTTTTCCTCTCTAGGCCACACAGTTCATATGGTAAAAGTTATCCCTTGTCGCGTTATCGACTAAATTTGCTTTGTCCTTGGATTATTTTTTTTTCATCTAATTTTAATTAAGTGTCTGTAGGGCAGGACCCAAAGAGGCCAGGCTGAGTTTCATCCTCACACTAGGCCGTAATCCTCCATGTATCATGCTTTCGAGGTAACGCGGCGCTTTCTGCTTTCTCCATCTCCTAATTCTTCGCATTGTTTTCGTATACTGCACCGATCGGCACGTTTCTTCCTTACATGTATATGCATATACACACACACACTTAGAAATCCATATAAACATATGCATGTAAGTTTAGTATATACACGCATACCGTAGTATTAAATAATAAACGAGTAACCTCCCATGTACAGCTCTTCGGTTTGACTTGTTCGACTCGGTACGTAAATGTCGATCGACGTCTTGTTTCATTTATTTATTTACTTATTTTTTGTTCGTCGAGCATGGAAGATTACGCGTACGCGCGTGATCGTCGTCAAGAGACGCGAGGAAGAGAGAGTAAATACCCTTTGGCTTCGTCTTCTTTTTCTTCAGTTACGATTCTTCGTTGTTGTGATTGTCAGCCTTTTCAGCTTCTTCTCATACACGCACACACATACGCAGAAAATGCTCTCGATTGATGCAAGCACTTACGCACGCACTTGTCTCTTTCCTCGTGGTCAATTGTTTTACAAGGTCCAGACTGTGCCAGGAGGTAAGAAAGCAAAGATCAAGCTGCTTCGCTCCTGGAAGCCAAAACAGGCCCTTCAGACCGGGTCTGCCCATTGAGTCAGTATACTTGAATTTTTTTGCACGTTCGTTCGAATGGTTATTTAGTGTTTTCTTTTTTTTTTCTTTTTTTTTCTATAAAGGCCTCGTCGTTGACAAATCTATTCAACATCAAGTGGTAATTGTCTTCAAGAAAAATCATTTTCTTCATACCATACTCAAACAAAAGTCTTGCTGAGACTGAGTCAAGTTACAAAACTATGTATAATATTTCTGCGGTTCGCTGAAATTTTGCGTTACAATTTTAACAAATCAGCGGCTACTACAAGAGCAGTTAATATTTTTTTTCTTTCTTGTTCTTTGCATGAAAGACTCTCGAATCAGTTATACAGTTGTTTTACAAAAGCAGTGAAAAGATCAATAATATCAAGCAGTCTCATTCGTAGCCAATTGTGCACTCCACAGCATTACAAAAGAACAAATTGCACACATCATACGAAAGCGCGCTCCTCGTCGGAGTCGACGTTAACAGTAAAAACAATTCTCCTCTCACACAATCGCCACTAAACGGTCTAAATAAACGGTGAGAGCCCCGAGCGAGAAAGACTCGTCGAAGCTCACCCGAACGAACCCTCCAAAAAAAGAGCCCTCGAAAAGCCTCGAAACAAGCGCGCTTGTGTAACCATTGCTCGCGGACGTGTAGCGCGCGCAGGCACACTATGCAGCTGCAGGAGAGCCAAGTTCCGAAGAAGAAGTACCGAAGACCGAAGAAAGAAGCCAGCGCCTGGTGCCCCCTGCGTCATCCCGGCCAGTCTCCGCCAGCTCCAGCGGCGCGCCGCTACGACGAGGACGACGAGGACGACGGGGACGGTGACGGGGACGGGGACGGCTGCTCCGAGGATCAGTGAATGGCCACGGGGCTCTGCTGCACGCACACTCCCACCATCGGGCTGTCCTCCCTCTCGGCGTCGCCTCGCTGCTTTCCACCGGCCACCACCACCTGCGAGGGCACGACCACCTGCCTGTGGCTCTCGGACCCGGCGCCGTAGCTCGCGTAGTTGTAGAAGCTCGGCTGCTGGTGGTGGATGCCGGACATCGGCGAGCCCATCATCGCCGCCGGCAGGTGGGGAATGCTAGGAAGAATGAGGCTGTTGTAGGAGCCGAGAGAGCTTTGTATGAGGGAGCCGCCACCGCCGCCTCCGCTGCCGCCGGTGCCGCTGCCGTTCCCGCCGCTGCTGCTGCCGCCGCCGCCTCCGTCCATGGAGGCGGGTGCCGAGCTCGTGGGCAGGGAGCCGCCGCCGCCGCTGCTACTGCTGGCGTTCGAGGTGGAGGCCGTGGCGGACGCCGCCGGCGCTCGCCGGGCGCCGAGGCCGAGCGAGTGTCGCGGCGAGGACTCGCACTCCATCGGCTGGTAGCTCGAGCCGCCGCTCAGACTCTGGGCTGCTTGCTGCATGAGGCCGCTGCCGGCGCTGGCGCTGCTGCCGTTGCCTGTGCCGCCGCCTCCGCCACCGCTGCTGCCGCCGCTGCTGCCCTGTCCAGACATGCTAGCCAGTCCTGGGGAACATCAGAGGGATGGATTAGTGGGGTTCTGTCTGGCTCAGCCCTGACGGACAATACACTTTTTACGCTTCTGGCTATTTGTGGGGATTGGAGGATTGAACCGGTTGAGTTAGTGCTTCGAGCTCTGTGTGTAAAGTGAGCGTATACCTGTGCAGCTGACGTTCAATGCAAAGAATTTACTTGCTTTCTATACAAAGAGAATTACAATAGCTTTAGTGATAAATGACATAAATTGAAAATTATGTTATTTATGAATTTGAATTTAGTCTAGACACTCAGCTCAAGTTAATGATTATCAAACTTTTATGAAAATTTGAAAAATGTTCAGCTTCATAACACAACTGGTTTAATCGACTTATATACAAATACCCGTAGAAGATATGGTTTCATCCGTAAGGAAGATTTAAGTACTATAAATTAATGAACATGAGGTCCTTCGAACTGGGATTGCTAATACTAAGACTAGGATATATAGATAACAGTAGTTTAACCCACGAGAGAGCCAAGGTCATCAAGAACGATGTGTTTTAAATATATATATATATATAT
>UELU01077532.1:3341-25546 GCA_900490025.1 Megastigmus dorsalis | reverse complement strand
TAATATTATTAAATGCTCTAAGTGTTTTTGTACAAAATTATGTATAATACACGAAAAATACCATAGTAGGTGGTCATTTACTGGCATTTTCCATTTGTCTTAAATACATTTGCTTTCATACATTCTTTTTTTTACTTTTTAAAACTAAAAAATTATCAATGTAAACCAGTTTATATTTTAAAAACACGTATATAACCGGTTTCATTTATTGAAATAACTTATAAATACTAAGATTGTTCTGTCTATAGACTCTTTTACCATTGATCCAATATTGAATTTTATAAGCTCATGGTTCAGTTTAAAATTGTCCAAAATTGCCCAAATATAAATTAAAATTCACATTGCAGAATTATTTATTTTTGATTTGAGTTAAACAGCCATTAATAAACAATGCTGCAATTTATGAAATCCGTAACCGTCTATACGTTAGTGCATCCTAGTTACTTTTTTCAAAAGAACAACTGCATCGATTTCTTACCTTCGGGTGGAATCGAAGTACGTCTCCAATAAGATCCAATAAACCATAGTGATTTTGGACCAGGTATAACTGATAATGCTTTTCGAAGAGCAATATATTTAGACATCCATTGATATGTTATAACTGCAACTACACTCAGCAATCCATAGAATACAATTAACAAAATCATTTTCACAATTTAGTCTTTCAAATTAAGTGTACAGAATAAAATAATATGAGGATAACAAATTTTCCCTGTCGCATTAAAGTTTAGCATACAGATTACGCATGCCAGAGTTGTTCAAGCTGTTAAGCCGCGACATCACTCGTAACTGAATCGTGCTTTGAGATACCAAGACAAATCAATTTTTATACTTTATGTAAGTCAGCGTGATTATCAAAAATTATATATCAAACATGTAATACTTAGTGACAACTTGTGATTTTTAAACTGAACTTTAATCTTTGGCGAAAGAAAAAATATCTGTATTTACTGACAAAATTTGAATCTATCTTACTGATAAGATTGTCATAACATTTGCCCTATTTTAGAGGTCAAGATTAGCTTGTGCTATCTGAAAATTATGCATATATCTAAAACATAGAGAAAAATAAAAGGTCAAAAGAAATATTAATTGGAAACGTAGAATCATTAACTGCTATAAATGAAATTTAGTTACAAATCAAATCACTACTTTTTACACTTTTTACTTAAAATAATAATGTAAAAATAAACATACAAAAAACTTAAACATTTGTTAATTTTCAATTGTTGTTGAATTGACTAGCCTATCATCAAATTACCTTATACGAAAGATTAGCCATTTTTGTATGTATAAAAAGAATCAGGTTACCGTAAAATGTCATTGCGTACGCTTTTGCGGTTTGGCGTGATTTACAGCGCACCAGATATAGAGGAATTTTTAATTATGGTATGTATATTACAATGGATTTTTCAAAAGCTTCATAATCTGTATTCAGTGAATTTATTTTTCATATGAGATATCGCCGGTACCTAATAAATTTATATTTAATAAATAGTTTATTAAAAAATAAAAAAGTTTATTGAATCACACAGAATTTCAGAGGTCACTCACTCAGGCACAGATTGTCCTCTGTAATGGACATACATTTGACAGAACCATTTTTATTTTTGAGCCTAAATCGAACTCTCGTGATTTCCCCTTGTAAAGCTGGACTTTAAATTCAATTCATTAATTTTTTTACAACACGATACAGTGTTATGAAATTGTAAATTTTGAATAAATTTTCAAAATCGCTTCGAAAAAACAGTTTATACAAAGGAAGAATGTAAGCAGAAGCCCTAATAATATTTTTTTCTCATAGTTTCCAAGTTACTTGAAAGTAACTTTACAGCGCTATTTGCTAGAAGAAGCTTTTGCCTTTAAAAATAGTATCATAAACATGATGTTCTCTGTAGTGGACAAAAATAGTAAGCGGGTTAATTCATGCAAGTAGAAACAGACGAGTATAGAGTGACGCAAATTTTCACAGAGCGGAGGCGAATTACAACTTGAAATCATACATTAAAATGATGCGTCACAATAAAATTAATGCGAAAAATCATAAGTAGTGTAATCATTTTTATTATGCGATGGCGATACGTGAAATGTTGATTGCGACGTGAGACTGATAGCGAAATGGTGTGCATACCTCCTGGCTATATAAACCGCGAGATATTAGTATTTAACTATTGAATAAATATATCATTTTAAATTTTAACTAATGTGTTTCTTGATTATAAAAAAAGCCTGCAGCAGTTATTGTGATTTTTTGGCGAATATCAAGTTCCATACGCTGATTTCCAATCTATCTAGATAAATCTAAAAGTGGATTGTGAAAATGATAAAGACGATATTAAAGAAGCTATGAATGCGATATTTATTTTTTTTCCGTGACTGGCCTTAAAAGAAATAAAAACGTTAAGCCAAGTTACATATTACAATTAATGCATCCAAATTAAAAATCCAGCATTCTAAGAAACTCATTCAAACTTAGGACGAAGCCTGTTAACAGCACCTTTAAATTGATCCAATTCATCAATGCAAAAAAGAAAAACGAGTCATCGCTTCATCAAAGAACGAAATACAGCACCAACGACAATGCGAAACCAATCATACGAAGCAATCGCGATTACATTCATGGCAAGTGAAATGGCTCCACGTGCAACTCATCTCCCCAACTGCCAAGTAGACGTACGGAGAACAAAAAAGGCCACGCATATAATAAAAGGATAGCGAGGCGTTGCATGCTGCAATATCGCGGCCTTAATTCCCTCAGTCGCTATCTTACCCCCTGCAAGAGCGGGATGGGATACACACGGCGGCGGCACTTCCCCATTCCTCCCCCCATCTTTTTTTCGCCTCCCAAGCGTCTTGGAATATCACTTCGCCGATCCGCCCCTCCTCTCGCACGCGCACTTTTCCGCGTGGTATCTCCAACAACTTGCCGCCCGGTTCTCTCATTAAATATGAAAAAGATGATGCCCTTACGAATCTCACCCGAGTGCGCCAGCATTTCGCCTTATATATTTTCCTCCTCCGCCCCCTTGCACTCACTCCTCCTTTTTTCCGCTGTAGGCAATCTCGAATCAATGATAATTCGAGAATTATTCTTTCCCGGAAGACTTTCATTGCGCGTATATATGTATTACGTCGCTCCTTGCGTTCGTCATTTCTTTTGTATATGAGCTCTGTCGGCCGTCTTCCTTACTTATACATATAAGTTCATGTTGGGAGGCAGAAAATTGTTTATGATTTTTGTGCATAACTAAAGCGTGCAATTCCATTTGTCGGCAAAATTGATTATTTTAAAGGTATTGATAAAGGCATTTTGTATTCAGAGTTTTGTCGAACGAATGAATGAATTGATTAAAATCAGACATTAAGATATAAATTTTATTTCATTCCAAGAAGGAATGATTACATCGAAAGTGATAAGAAGATAAAAGAAAGTGATAAAAAGTAAAAAGAATGCCGGCCATTCGTAATTCTGCAAATTTTATTACTAAGATAATATATTATAATGATAAAAGACAGAGAATGCCAAAAAATTATTTACTTGTAATATTGCAAATAATAAAACATAGCAAATTTTAAAAATATATATTCACCACACTTACGATTTAAAAAATTCCCAACTATCATGTCTAAATGTAATTTGTAAAAAATAAAATAATCTAATTACCAATAAAGGTTTTAAATATAACAAATATTACCCTAAATACTATAATTAACTATGTTTTCTTTGCAGTATTAATGTACTAAAGGCACATAGCTTCACTATTTTTACCTACTTTTTACAATTAACGAAGTATAATAAAGATTGCACATCTTTTTTAAGAAAAAATAATTAAAATGAATACATTCTTCCGAGGGAGCGTTAGCGACTGAGGAATAGTAGCTAATATTAAAATAAATAATAATAGCAGTATAAAAAATAAAAGTACCTTAAGAAATGAAACGTCGTAAAAAAAATATAAATTACATGAAAAATAAAAGCACCATAAAAAATCAGTACACCATTATTATTATAATTACACACCAGAAGGGTACTTAATATTTACAGATATGAAACACTATATATATATATACCATACGATGACGAACGACGACCACTATCACTTTAATATAATAGAAGAAGATTATCATTATTATTATAGTTACACACCAGAAGGGTATTCAATAGGTATAGATATGATATACTATATATACCATACGACGAACGACGACCACTATCAGTTTAATATTAATATAATATAAGATATATATTTTATTATTATTATTATTATAGTTACACACCAGAAGGGTACTCAATTGGTATAGATATGATATACTATATATACCATACGACGAACGACGACCACTATCACTTTAATATAATATAAGATAATGATAAAAGACAGAGAAGGGTGCCATTGATATATTTATAAAACTGTATAAAAATTCCGTCTCTTTTATATAATACCTTATATCTATTTCTACTGCGGGGAATATAAATTTATCAGAAGATGCATAGCTAGAACTTGGATTTAAATAATGTGTATGAAAAACTGTCACAAATTTATGGTTGAGTGATTTAATCATGCTAAAAATATATTTTACATTGCTGTAACTAATTTCAACGATAGATGATTCGAAAAACTATGGAGAAGTTTTATACATCACTCATGGACAGTCTGGTATCGTGTGGATATGGGAAAAAGTGATGCCAAGAAAGTTTTCCATGTTGATCGCAATAGACAAGCTACAATTTTAGAATCAAGAAAAGAAAGAAGAGTCCGATTGCGGTTACTTGAACGATCATATATATATATATGGAACGCAATAAGAAGTAAACTACATCTGATGACTTTAAGTTATGAAGACCAGATGTCCAGACACAAAATAAAAAATACAAAATACAATTGCCCAAATTTCAATTGATTTAATACAAAATACAGTTGCCTTGTGCCTTCGAGGAAAAAAGCTCAGTATAACTAATGTAATTATTTATCAAATTAAGTTGATAAAAGTTTTTATTTATTCCAGAAACTTCTGAAAGAAATTAAAAATTCTTTCTCGTTTGTCCAGAAAAGTGATGCAGCAATTATATTTATATGTACCACATGTATATAATCATGTATAATTATTTAAGGTTGTGTATATAGTATACTTACGTGTAACTATGTCAGTTAGTTTTTAAGGAACCCAGAGGGCTCTGACTAACACCATATATATGACAACACAACTTACACAAAAGAGTTTTGTCCTTACCGAGTAGTGGATTTTTGATATGTATAGATTCTAAATTTTCGGTAGTATAACAGTAAGCAATGAAAAAATTCTTGTCCACGACGGTAACCTTTTCCTAAAATCATCCCGTTTCCAAGTAACAAAAGTCGCCGAATCGCATTTCCAGAGCTAATATTCAAATGGTTTATACTTATCGATCGCGCGCTTAATCATTGAGGCACGGAGAGACAGCAGCATCAGTCTCCTTCGGTCGGCCTCTGCGCCTAATTTTATTCTTTCCGAGACATCCAGCGCTTTTCTTACTTTTTAAATCGAGTCAATTTTTGCACAGATAATTTGCCCCTTCTCCGTCAGCTCGGCCACTATTAAGATTTCACAAGCTAACCAGAGAGATAGAGAGAGAGAGAGAAAGAGAATAGGCATTGTTTTAAAAAAGGCCGTTTCTGAGTCCTGCATCATTGATCAGGCGACGTTCCAGTTTAGCTGCTGCTGCTGCTTGAACGAAAGAGAAAAAAGTAAATCGCGCTCGGTATAATTTGTGGACGGTTGAGATTGATATATAGGGCCTCGATCGCGGCGAGAAAATCCGGCCGTTTGTATTTCCCCGAGATAGCCACATACATTTGCAAGAAATAGGCCCGGCAATGCGTCGCTCAAATATTCAGGAGGCTCGAGAGCGCGTTATATTCTCTCTCTCTCTCTCTCTCTCAGACTTCGCCTTGGCACACGAGCCTCGTCCCGCCTTACCCTATAAACTTTCCGCCTAAGAATTATACTCGCTGCGAACTGCAATACGAAATCGTAAAGCGTCCGGAGGTCTTCGCTTCTATTGTTTCTCTCGGGTAAGCTATCCGCCTCCGCTGTGCGCGCACCGGGCACGAAATATGGTCGCGATAAAAATTACGAAATGTTGTATAAGGGATCGTTGCGTGCTCCGCGAGACGAGGGCCCCTATATGTGACCTGAGTTTGAATTGCAAATATTCTTGAGCGACTAGTAATGATGCAAACTTGAATTATACTTACGCGGTTAGTTGAGTGCTGGAAGTTTAGTGCGGGTTTTATTAATTCTGGGAAGATGCCGCATCAGTTTTACGAACGATTTAGGGAATGACTTCTAATTGCAATAAAGATATTGTGTAACTTTTTGAACTTAATATAATTTTTCATAAGATGACCATGGATATTGAAGAAAAGTAAGTGAATTTTATAAAGATAAGAATTTTATATCTGTTGTTATCATTTTTCACCGTCCAGTTGGTTTTTTGAATTCTGAGAATGACAGTAATAGAGACGCAAACTCATACACAATACGTAAGAGGATGTAAAGTTTGTGTATTTATCGTCATTCTGGTCATGTACGTGATATAAAATTAAACATATTATGATTAAAAAATGGTAAATATAAAACAATAGATCTTTACGGAAAATTATAAATCCAGACTCTAACGAACTTTTACGAATTCACAGTCAATGGAAAATTAAAATTAGATCTGCATCTTAACCCATTAATGCCTGAATTGCACAAAATTATACTCTGATTTTGATCCCATAAATTACACTGCATCTCAAAAAAATGGATGAAAATCCTCAATACGTATGGGTGAACGAAGAGAAAAGCTATAAATGCCTCTTGAGAATGAAATCTTACTGAGTGATAGAGATAAGAAAAAAATATTATAATGCTATCCAGTAGAAGTATTTGAATGTTTCTTTTCAAGGGATTTGAAAGAATACATTATTGATTCTACAAAAGCAAATGGATTTGACATATGTTACGAGGATTTTGATGATTTTTTTTTCTTGGAATTCTTATTTTTAGTACCTTCAATAAGAGATTAGCGCAAAGGGATTATTGGTCACTCGATCCGTTTTTGAGATCTGACCTAGTGGCAAGTGCGATGAGTCGAGACAAGTTTGAAACAATAAAAGCAAAAATAAAATATCACAAGCCACAGGTAAGGAGAGCGATAAAGTCTGGAGAGTTCGACCAATTTTTGACATGGTTAGGAAAAACATCCAGAAATTTGGTGTTTTCAACTGCACTCTCTATTGAAGAGATGATGTGCAAATATCTTGGAAGAAATAACTTAAAGCAATTTATAAAAGGTAAGCCTATTAGATACGGGATAAAAATGTGGGTATTGTGTGGGTCAAATGGATACTGATTCGACTGTGATATTTACTGCGGGAAAAATGCAGACGTGAGTAGTGTTTTGTCAAAGTGCAATATGGGCAGTCGCGTTGTTCTCAAAATGTTAGAACAACTTACTTTGAATACTTCAGTCAGAAAATTGAACCAATATCACATATACTTTGACAATCTATTTTGTTATCCTGATCTGCTCGTTCATCTAAAGAAGGCCGGGGGCTTACGCGCGACTGGTACGTTAATAGCGAATCGCATAAACGAAGATAACAATATTCCAAAAGATGCACCTTGAGGAGCTTATGCCGTCAAATATGAAAAGAATAACGGGTTGAATTTTATAACACTCAAAGATTCAAAAATCGTAAATGTTTCATCTACGGCTGCAGGTGTAACACCACAGACTTCGGTAAAACGTTATAGTAAAGAGCAAAAAAAGAAAGTAGATTTTCCATTTCCGAAAGCTGTTACTGTCTGTAATCAATTCATAGGAAGAGTTGATATACACAATATGTATTGCAACCGAGTGATGCCTATTGTGCGATCGAAAAAATGGACGTGAATCATATTCATCAGCATAATTCAATCATCAATTACAAATTAGACCGTTTTATGGAATTCTGTATCTGCAAATGATAAAAAATTTACAATAAAAGCTATAGCATTGAGTATTGCTAAAAGTTAGGTGAATCCTAAATCAGAGTAAATAAAAAAACATGTAATAAATAAAGCCGGTCTTATTAGATATTGTTCGAAAAAGTGCGGCAAGAGAACTAACTAATTCTGCAAGGATTGTAGGTTACATATTTGCTCAACTTGTTTGACGAAATTTTCTAAATGTTAATAGTTGTAAGTATGTATTTAAATAAGACAAAACTCACAAAGAAACATAAAAAACAAGAAAGAAGTAAAAAAAAATTAAAAAAGTAAAAAAAGAAACAAAAAAACATTCTCGGTGATCGTCTACCTCCCCGCGGTGAGAATCGGGAACATTTCATATAATGGCAAAAGACGGTACAAAATAAAAACAAAATAGTTGAACATAGTTGTGGAATTGCTGTTCGCAACACAGTAGATTATGGCGAGATAATGGCGATGCATTCTATTCTGTGAATCTGACAGCTTCGTAATCAGCAACCTCAAAAATCCTTATTTACGAATCTTCTTTCGAGAAATAAACATTTTCCAAAATTTTGTCCGCCATGTTGGATCAGCCATTTTGACTTTTGTAAATCTGACAGCAGATTTGTAATCAGCAGGCTCGAAAACCCTTATTTACGAATTTTTTTGAAGAACAAAAAATTTTTCGAAGTTTTGTCAGCCATGTTGGATCCGCCATTTTGAATTTTGCGAATTTGACAACAGATTTGTAATCAGCGACGCCAAAAACCTCTGCATGTAAATTTTTGTGAATACTGGAGCATTGTATGTATTGTAAACCATAAAACAAGCTAAAGCAATCATATTAGAATGATAATTTGTTATTATTATTGTTTATCAGTCTTGCATTTACAGAAAAAAAAAGTTAAAAAAATACTGCGGCCATATATCGAAAGTTTAACATCTTATTACACGATTTTAACCGTTTACAGTAAGAAAAGAAATTGTTTCCGATCGAAAGCGGTCTATTTGAACAAAAAAATCATGAAAAAAACGCATTTTTTAATATAAATTTGAAAAAAAAAAATAAATAATTATTTTACACTTTTTTGAGAAATCGCATGTAGAGCGAACCCGAAAACATAAAATAAACTTGGTTTCAATAAGTACTGATACCGATTTCATTTTTTTCAGGCAGTTAACATTGCAGCGGAGTAATATCACCCCGAAAAATAAAATACACTCAGTAAACAGAGCTCGTAAAAACACTCGCCGACCTCTGATCGCAGTAATGTACCCGTGGGGCTGCATCAAAGTGTCTTTCCTCATGCGAGAGCTAAAAGAGAAGAGGCAGAGAGATGCGAGAGCGAGAGGAAGAGGGAATATCGCGTCGTACTCGGTATTCGAAAATTGTATTCTTAATACCGTCGAGATAGACGAAGAGCAGAAGGAACGAAGCAAAGAGGTAAAGAGAGAGAAGAAGAACGATTTTGCATGGCAGAGAGCCACGCGGCGGAGAATCAAAGAATCGCTTTCGCTTGTCGATGGAAAAGGTTATACACATGGGAGGTACGGAAGTACATGCTTCCACTTAGGATTGGACGCGAGCTCTGCCTTCCGCGCCGAGGTTACCAAGATCCTCGATCCTCTATGATAGAGAATTTCATGCGCTGAATTCATGTACATCGTCTTTGAAAATTTTGTATTTCTTATTATATTGCTAATTGTGTTGAATTACGTGGCTTAGTGCCAAAGATCGACCAATATTATTCAATCAAAATAAGATACCTGTACAATTGACCTCAAAGAAATTTCGATGGAGAATACGAATGCCGTTGAGATTGACGTAAAATACAGTGTTCATATCAAACGATCAAAACCTATAAGTTATTATTAAGATAGTGAAGAAACATTATAAATATAGGAGAAAGAGTTAGAAGAATTGGATTGAATGCGAAGTTTAATTACAGTTTCTTAGAAGTACCAAAGAATTAAATGCTTATTTTCTTACCACCTCCCCGGATTTTCGGTAGGCACCGAACTATCCTGTCGAATCCAGTAGAACACATCAGTCGGTCATTTACGAGATTCAACGGCAGATCGAGCCAATTGAGTTGAGTCCCTCGAGTATATTCATGTTAAAATGTGCGATCTCTCCCGATTAAATAAAACTTAGAATCATTTTAAACATAAATCTCTGATTTATTCTAACCCAACCTCACGATAAACAATTTGAGGCTAAAAGTATCAAATTAAGACAATAACTGAAATCACATTAATTATGCATATACATATATGTTTATATATAATTTAAAATATTTTATATATAATTACATTATTTACGTTCCTTCAGGACTTAACAATACAACTTTTAGAAAGTAGTGATGAAATGGACGGATGTTGTGATCATCTACTAGTTTAAGCGCAGTTTTAAGTTGAGGTTTTGAGCTCCGAGGTTGAAGTCCGGGCCTCGACGCATCCATTCAAACACCTCTGTAAAATATGGCATGTGCTTATTATCATCGGCATCATAGTTTTTGACAGATGGTACAATTCTTCCAAATTTTTCCAAAATCATCAGTCGAATCACTCTCGCGCGCTTCTCGCGCTGCAGAGTAGTTTTGCTCATTCGAGCAGCAAAGTAAGCCCAATAAACAAACCAAAAAAGCCTCGAAAGAAAAACCCGCGCGATCCGAAAGACTAGAGCGAAAGCTCAGCCATTGAATTTTTTCAATGCTCCAACCCATGCATATTAGCTCGAGCTGCGGGCAAAGTCGTATAGTCGCGCTATGCGGGAAAGCTTCCGCTGCTCTCTCTCTCTCTCTCTCTCCTGCAAGTATCTGCAAACACGAGCATGGAGAGAAGACGGAAGGCGCGGGAAGCGGGTGGCGTAGGATATATAATAACCTCGGGGCTACGGGGCGCAGCGGCGTTCAAACAGCCAATCGGGAAGCCGCCGATCTCTGGCGTCTGGGAGAGAGTCGGGCGCGGCGCACGAGCCTCGACTTCACAAATTTCCCCACCTATTGTTCGTCCTATTTGTCTTGAACGCGCCGCGGCATTGTACCCCGGTAACGTCGTCGCAGCCGTCGTCGATTCGCGCGCCCCGCTGAGCAGCTGCCACTGCACGGCCGCGCACAATGCGACGGCGCGGCGCCGCCGTCTCGGTCCCGATCTGCATTGTCGGCTTACGTCGCCCGACCCTGCCAAAGCCAAGTTGCCGTGAGCTGCTGCTGCAGCTTTCGCGGCCGAGGGGCACGCGCGGGCGGCCCTCCTTACGTATTCCATCAAGAAATTTGCCTTAGAGAGAGAGAGAGAGTTTTTCTTTATATTCCTTTTGAAAAGTCGATTGGCCTTGCCTTATGCGGATCCTCGACTAAATTGCGTTGCTTGCGCAGTACGTAATTATTGGTTTCTGCGATTAGCTTATGCTACGATGTTTGGTTGAATTTAATTTTACTGAGCAATATGAAGAATACGTTTTAAATATCTAGTTGTACACAGCTAGACAAAACATTAAATTTAAACCGAATATTTAGCATATTCCGAAGCAATGAACTTTTATACACCATATGAAGTGTTTCAAAAAATATATCAAAATTTATAGACTTATTTTTGTACAAAATAAATTTTTTTACTCTAAACTACTTACAGTTCACAAGCTATTGAAATTAACTTTCGTAATTGATGAAATAAAGTAAGGACTGATGATTTACATATTACCTGTATATGAGGCCTATGCTCAGTAAGCAGAACGATAGACTCTTAATCCAAACGACTTGGGTTTGAGATTACGTCTCGACCGATTGACACAAGCGTCTATGTATAATTATTACATGGGCTTTGTTTACAAATACTTCGTAAACCTCCGTCGTTGATTAGTACCGAGAGAGAGCACAAAAAGAGCGATGTTAAGAAATATAAAAGAAAAAGTTACTTGTATATCTAAGAACAAATGTTTGATTTGCGCAAACGTAAAGTCCATATACCTACGAACTTTGAAGTTAAGAGAATGTGCTATCGGTTCTTACATTTAACGTAATATACAAAGATAGAGATTAATTTTTGGAAAAAAACTCTCTGCCACCGTTTTGATAATGATGTAAATATGACCTGATTTAAGTTTCATGAAATTCCATACTTACTCAATATACAGAGACTTTAGTCGTCGAAAATTTCGTTCGTAATTCACAGCGATTTTCATCTCCGAAACAAAAATCTTTATGAATTGTGGATGAAATTCCATGGAACTTGAACCATGTAATGATTTCATCATTATAGAAATGGTGTCAGAGAGTTTTTTTTCCAAAAATTAATCTCTATCTTTATACATTTCGTTAAATGCAAGAACCGGTAAAAGTTAGGAATTCTTTCGACTACAGCACATCCCCTTAAGATACTATTACGGTTCAAATTTGAGTATTTACTTATAATTCTTCAAGACGAATAAAGCTATTTCAATGACAAACGAATATTATTTAGGTATTGATACCGAACCCATCTTACAATAATTGAATGATACCACGTGTAAAAATGATTTGTATACAATTATTTATAATTATATGTAATTTACAAAAATTTCTATCCGTGTAAAAAAAATTGGTTTGAGCCTGGGAACAGTCTGGCTACTATATTGAGTCTTACAAATAAACAGAGTATATCTCGGTAAAAGCACAAAACTAATTAAACGTCTCGTTCACGATCGAACGATTTTCAAAGTACACATCAATTCGCAATCGGTGGTATTTCGAGTTGCGCTGTTTTCGTAAACATATGAGCAATGGCCTCAGAATCGAATACTCATTCCTCGATATTCACCGAATCTAAGTTTTATATGCAGCTTCGCGACGGCGAACGGTATCGTATATATATATACTCCAATTAATAGAAACAGAAATGTCTGGTTAGGTTTCTTCGGAAAAGAAGAGGCAGGACAGAACAGAGGAGCAGCGCTGAGTCATTGTTTATAGAGACTAGCATCAAGCAGCGTTAAGTATTTAGAGTTCGAATGAATGTTGAATTAGTCTGTGTCGTGGCAATTAATGTTTGAACGTAGAGCGGAATACTTTATTTCCCCAGGTCGAGATAACACACCACTGGGCGGCTGCTGCTGCTGCTGTCTCCGCTAACCCGGATATTTATGGTACAATTTAACTCGAGAAATAATTGTCATCCGTCTCGTGAGATAAGACCCGTCGTTGGCTCAATTTTGCAGGCGAAATAGGTTGATTAATTGCTTTTCGGGGCCTGAATAAGTTACGGACCGGGGATATGCGCGACGCCGCCACAACAGGGCCAAACTGACGAATGGCGTATAAAACAATTTACATTCTTGCGCTCGCCGCAGGTGTAATTCGAAAAATTACAAATTAAACGCACCGAGTCCGAGGAGCGCAAAGTCCCTATAAATTTTCCTTGGTGAGCAAAAATAGGAACGGGCCAACTGTTGTAAAATGTAAATTTCGCTTCTGTTTTTCGATAAGAGGGTCACGCATTGATTATTCATGCACTTGAAAGACTTGTGTCGTCCAAGAGTTTGGGTGTTATCTGATTCCATCAGATTTGGCTGTGCGAATCTTTGAAAAGTACAATTACAGATCTCGCTTTTTCTTTAATTTGGCTTTCTCTATTGTTAGCAGCGATTGGGCAATAAACAAATAATCTCAACGATGTGAAAATAGAGAAAGCGGTGCTTCGGAAAATATTATTTGACTATATACTTTGAATATATTTTGACATTAATATGCATCAATGGCAAAATTAGAACATGCACTGAGAGAAATGATGTCTTGTATTAAATGATCGGTTCATTTACAGAACTATTAATGAATATCACTTATATTAAATACGAATACGTTTCTCATGAATTTTATCAACGGCAGTAAAAACTCTTGAGCATATCATAACAATAGTTTAAATGTGTTAAATAAATACAATAATTATGTAGTGTTTATTATTTGATATGGATATTTGTTGAGCATATATTGATGTGATTACTTTCAACAGTTACTTATCTAACTAACTAAATTACGTACTTGTTATCTGATTGTACACGTAATTAGCATTAAAAAGTTATGAAATCTGTAATCGAAATGTAGAATATATAAGAGTGTTTAAAATGGTTATGACGATAAATCATTTCCAAAAGTCAGTTTTTCATCTAAAATCGTAAATAAATGATTATGTAACGCGAATTTTAAATTTGTATTTGGATTATTTGTGTAGAATCTTAAACTGATAACCACAAGATTTTTGGAAATGTCAACAGTTTAGACCAATATTAAATAGTTAATCAGTGACACCGCAAAAGTTATGGTTGCTGATAAAGATAAAATGTGCTGTAAGATATGCACATAATTTGTAGTTCTCTTCAAAATAGCCCAGATACAAATTTGTGTTACGTGGAGATGCTCAAGTCGCGTACGTGACATTTGAAATCCAGATTATATTTATTTTGCGATTTAAGGCGAAAAAGTAACTTTTGCAAACGGTTGCAGAACTAGAACAACTATTTAATACAAGCTTTAGACTCTTTTAACAAGCTGATTTTTAAAGTATTACGCAGTCTCAAAATTATCCGCAATTTTCCTCTCGTATTTCGATAATGTGTATAAAACCCATGCAAATCCTTGAGCGCGCGACGATTCTTCATTCAAGCCCCATAATCATATTCAATCCCCAATTCATCGAAATTTCCTCAATATACCACAGAGTAAGCAGTGTTCTCTAATTGAAAAATAAACGTCAACGGGATCCAGGAAAAAAAGAGCCTGCAAAAAAATATCCAAGAATAAGACGAAAGCGGGGCCTGCCGGGGGGAGAGGGAAGGGGATGGGGAAAGAAAAAAAGGAAGAAAAAAAAGAAACAATCCAACCCGATGTACAACCCTCGGCATCGTTTCTCGCGCCTCTTTCTCTCCTATCCCACTCATACATACACAGAGAGAGAGAGAGAGAGAGAGAGAGAGAGAGATACACATGTACCTACACACAAGAGGAAGAGATATCCGGCAGCTTAGAAGGGGGCGGGGTGCGAAAGGCGTTTTCGCGCGGCCGAACGCGTACCACCAGGCACTGCGCGTGTATATATATGCGTGTGTATAGCAGCAGCGCGAGGATAGGCGATGAGGCGCGCACACACACACACACACACGGGAAAAAGAAGAGGAGAGAGAGGCAGAGGGTAAGGAAAAAGGGAAGAAAAAAAAAGGAGTGTGTTGGAGAGCACGAGCGGGGTTGGGATAGAGGTGGGTGGGTAGTGGGGGGGAGGTGAGCATAGAAAAAGGCGGGAGAGAATTCGTAATATAGAGGGCCGCTCTACGGCTCCGCTGGGAGGAATTCCGGGGTACGTTTTAAATTGCTGCATCCCCAACCTCCTTGTTTATGTATGCTCAGCGTTTCTTATTCTTGGACGGCGTCGGCGGGAAGCGTGCGAGCGAGAGAGAGAGAGAGAGAGAGAGAGAGAGAGAGAGAGAGAGATAGAGATAGAGAGAGAAGAAGAAGAAGCCCCTCAAACTTTATGTGCTCGGCGCCGGCATAAGTATGCATTCTCTGTGTGTAGCCGCGTTCGCTACGGCTCTCTTTCTCTCTCTCTTTCTCTCTCGCTCTCTCGTATATACGTGTGTATTGTACGTTTTAGTTTCGTGCTTCCATTTCCCAGACTACGACCTCTATCCTATCCTGCCTCCCAATTCTCTCGCGCCTTTTCTGCCTCCCCTGTATATTCCTAGCCTTTTGCCAGCACTAGTTTTCCGGCTGGAAATTTTTCGAGCCAGTACTATACTCCTTTCCTCTGCGTCTTTTCATTTCAGCCTCCTCCTCCTCCTCCCCCTCCTCCTTCTCCTCCACCGTCTGTCCCTGTTCACGACGCAGTACAGTCAGCGGTCGCAGGATTCTCCATTTTTTTTCCCTTCCTTTCTTTTTTAGGGCTTTATAGGCGAGATAGGGAATCTGAGCCCGCGCACGCGAGAGGAGGAGGATTCGATTGATCTTTGACCGCTCCTTCCTTTCCTGCCAACTCACGCACACATACGCGTATTGTATGTATATATAGGAGAGCTTTTCACTGGCTCGTGGTGGTGGTGATGCTACTGTGCTAGGGAGGGAATTAGGGCACGCCGGACGTTTTAATCTTGCGATTGTTCGTAGCGTGAATAATGGATATGCATTTGGCGCGCGAGGAGCGAGCTGAACGAGGAGCGTGTGCGTCTCTCTCTCTCTCTCTCTCTCTCTCTCTCTCTCTCTCTCTCACTCTGCCGACGTTTATTTATAGGCCATGTATAGATGCTCCGCCAACTTCTTGGAAATAACGCCGAGAGGGATGTTTGTTTGTTGGCGGAATTTTCGTCAATCTCCTCGCTTATTTTATTTCCTTCCTTTTATTCCGCGTTGATTTCTAAAGATTTCGAATAGTTTTGACGACGTATTCTTCTGTTAATATAAATCTTATTCTGACGAAATTCTTGATTCTTCTCGAGCTGATTAAAACGCATGACGCTTTGAATAAAGAACTCATGGTAAGTAAATTTTAAATAATATTTCATACTTTTGAATAGGATTTTTTAAGCAGCTGAAATGCAGAATAATGTTGGTGTAAGTTGGTTTCGGTTACCTTCCCGTCAACTTTGGCACTTAGGTACCTGTAATGGAATGTAAAATAAAAGGAAATTGAATATTCTTATAAAAAGCAAAGGTTGTTGAAAATTATAATATTCTAGGCCACAAGAATTGTATACTCAATGTACTTAGTTACGTAAATAAGAATTAAACGAACATTATGCATTGGAAATATAAAAATAGAGATACGTCGTTTTAAGATAATTTTAGCAAGTATTACAACATTTTTTTTAGTTTTAGAAGTCTCGTGTTTTATGAAGATTTCAGATAAATCAAACGTAGCAGTCCAGTAGTAGTTATCGAAAGAGCAGTGTAAACAAAAGATTTTCAGTAGAAATGTACCAAGAATAGTCAGACAGGTGTCACTAAAAGTGTAAAAAATATATATTTGGTAGATCATTAAATTATTTTTTATTAAACGGGTTACATATCATAGCCCTTACATCATCCACGTAAAAGTATAATGTTTCATTTTGTTTTAGCGCTAATTCACAATGGTAATCGCATTAATTATGCATACTTTTTTCCAGCCAAGATGCAGAATTAAATTATAGTTCAGTGTTAATAATAATATTACGTATTTTTTTTTTGGAAGAAATTAATACACTGTCAGTACAATTAATCCTATTAATATAGATACACATTAACTACATTGCATAATTCAAAATTGGAACGTTACTATGAAATCGGACTGCAACTTTCGAAGTTCGTTTGTATTGCATTAATAAAACTAGTTATAGATGTAACAGAGAACAAAAATTTAATTTAAAAAAAAAGTACACTTTGAATTCAAATTAAATAAAAAAAAAATGAAAAAAATGCGTAATCGTAAAGAAACCAAAAATTTACCAATTTTTTCGTGTGATCTTTTGAAATACAGATGCTTTGCACAGACATTCGAAATATTCTTCGAAATAAAAGATCAATAATCCTCTTATGAAAAATGTTCATTTCTTGCATGAGACAAAAAGACACAATAATTGTTATTTGATTAATAAGACATATTTTTCTTGAAAGCAAGTAAATTATTTTTTTCGCACGTCAAAAATCATATAATACTAAAAAGACATTCTATATATATTTACATTAATTTCATACAATAAAACTAATTATTTTCCTAAATGTATGCAACCCTTGCAACCATAATCTAAAAAGTAGCATTAGTTCCAATGGACTCACTCTCCAGACGACGAAAATATGCAAAACGTCAACGCAGAGAACAGTAAGAATCAGCATAATACAACCTCCGCTATATTTGCTCGATTTGATTTCATCAATTTTTCATCTCCCTTCGATCTCGCTGCAGCCAACACGCACAACTGGCGCTTTATGAAAAGCGCCACTTAATCAATCCTTCAAGTGCTCCTCTTGTACACGGCCGCATCAACGCGGGATCGCGTCGCATCCAACATTAACGCCGCAATAACCCAAATATATATGCGTGTACATATCTCGAGTGCGGGACGATTAAAAGGGTCACGAGTCACCGCGAAGTATCGCGGCGAATGTGGAGGAAGGAGAAAAAAATACGAGTCAACCGCTGCAGCTCCGACGTCTTTCGAGCCCGAGGGAGAGGAGGCAGCAGCGGGAGCTAGCTAATGAAAGCACGCACACATTGCACCGACTCGATCAGCCCGGCGTTCACTCATTTGCCAATCTCAATATCCGCTAGGCCGACGGCTGCCACACTCTCTCTCTGTTTCTGTCTCGCGCACTATATATACATGTATGTAGAAAGCTGGCAGTGCCGCCGCCGCCGCCGCCGCCGTCGCTGCAACGCTGGAGCCACACGATGTACATGTATGTGGGCGAAACAGTGGGAGCGCTTTACGTATGGACTAACCCAATAGACCTAATACGGCAAACATTAGGTACGCTCTCGCGCATATATATATACACATATAAAGCCTGTGTATAGATAGCTATATGACTATAAGCTACACGGTATAACTAACTCTGCGCGCGCGCGCTGACGTAACGAGACTAGACCCTCTCTCTCTCTCTCTCTCGCTTCCGCGCGCGCGGCAAGTGAAATTTAGATTATAGACGAAGATTATTAATCGAATACTAACAGCTAATAGTATATTGTATAAAATTTTGCAATTTAGGAAGTTTGGTATACAGATGCATGATTTGTAAGTGAATTGATCTGTATAGAGCGTGATATGGAATGTAATCGTTCTGTTGTTTTGCGATATTTTCAAAATAATGAAGAAAGTACAACGCTTTAAAATTCTCGTGGCGTCGTACTATTATTCAAAAGACTTTTGGTAAAACCTTTGTAAAAATTGTTATTTATAAAAAATCTGATAAAGTATTGTACAGCGCATGTTCTTATTTTATTTGATGTACCTATATGAACCACTTTTAAATGAAAACCTTATGGGGTGTCAGTACATTGTATTAACAACCTATAAAACTTTCGAATTTATGATATAGAACTTCAATGTGAAGCATAAGAAAAGGAAAAAGGAGCATTCGATAGATTTATTAAAGATTGAAATATTCTTCACATTCATTTATCGTCAAAATTTATTTTATTATTTTTCTTTTACTAAAAAATTTTAAAAATGAGTTCAACAAGTATTTAGTGATACATTATAGGTTATACAGATATACAGCAAATTCAATTAAAATATTTTAACAGTCAATATTATTTGCAGTACATTTAAGTTACATGCATATATATACATTTTATTACACGAAAAAGAAAACACTTTGCATGTGAAAACCAAAGATTTGGATGTCAACCAATTTATTTAAACAAAAATCGGTCTTCCAAAGATTTGGATGTCCCAATCAAAGTCAGTAGCTGGAAGAAGTTTAACTGTAATGGTTGAAACTTTGCTTGTGAGATCCAAATAGAAAAAGAATAATCAAAACTTGATAATTTACTTTGGATCTTCCAACCATTCGAATCCATGACAGAATCAAGAATTTGGACACCTCAACTAACGAATTACAATTAATAACTTTGAATGTGGCACCGAACCGAAGGATTGACGCTTTGGCAAAAAAATGTTGAGATGCTGTAACAAAAGACTTTGGTTCGCGCAGCTCTTTTATTTTCTCGTTTTTTTTTCTCGGATATATAGTATGTGAAAAGAGTATAAAATTATGAAGCAAGAAAGATGTGTATGGAAATATTTTCAAATTCTCTAGACACAATCAGTGATTCGCCGGCAATTTTCTTTCGCCATTATTGTCACGATGAAACGCCATCACACATTGAATCGGCACTTTAATTCATAATAAAAAAAAAAAAGTAAAAGAAAGAACCACGGAAAATCGGTAATATCGCAACCGACTATCAAAACCACCTACACCCGAGAAATTACTTAACGTTCCCTAACTTATTCACGATTTCGAAACTTTAACTTGGTTGACCGCGTCAAGACACTCGGGCCTCTGCGCAACTTTGCAAAAAAGCTCTTTCGTGTTCCTCAGTCATCTGGCGTGAAGGGAAAGAGAAAGAGCGAGAGAGAGAGAGAGAGAGTAGCCGATCCTCCGCAAGAACTGTATTATAAGAATATAACCACTTCCAGTGACACGAGAAAGCATCGACTCACTCTCTCACTCACTCTCTCGCTTGGCCTAATCGACGTGCGACAGACAAGTGTCTCGCCCCTCGTAATATATCAGCAGTTACAATGAGTGACGCGCAGCTCGCATTAAAAATTCACCGACCGCTCCGAGAATATTAAAAGGGATGTGTAGCCTGCGCTCCGTATACATATATATATGTATATGTATATATAAAAGAAAATCTCCGAAAGTTTTGTTGTGGAGAGGAGGAGGAGAAAAAAAAGAGAACTCGCGCTTACAGAGAGAGAGAGAGAGAGAGAGATAATGCGAACGCGGTCGATGCGACGACATATATACGAGACTCGTCTCGGTAGCTTGGCATCAACGAGTTCGAGCTTTCTTCGTGGGCAATTATCGCAATTACCCGTGTGTCGTCAATTAAAAGCTTGTTAAAGAGGAAAACTTTTGAGTCTAGTTAATTTAAAGGGACAGCAGCAGCAGCAGCAGCAGCAGCAGCAGCAACAGCTCCTTTTCAGTTTTATATACCGTAACCGGTCATTATAGAAGCCTGCGTACTGTGCCCAAGTTCGTAATTCGTTGTATTCTCATGAATTAGTTATCGGCGAGTAATATGCTTCCACCTCTCCTAAATCCATAAAAATTTCACTCCGCGAACGCAAATTTAAAAGATGCGAACCACCGGGCACTGGCATTATACCGCTCACCGATTCCGAGAATCAGCTCGAACCTATAGATCTCGATGCAGTTCGATCCCTCATCGAGTCATTGCCCGGCTTCCGCAATGTGCCCATGTGATCGCCGCGATGACTTCCCCGTGACTAAAGAACTACCCTTTATGTGTCACTTGTATAGTCAGCCATAGTTTACGTTACGGATTCTGTGTAAAGCACGCGATGTAGCTTACAAGGCGAATAAGTGTACACTGTCGATGAGTTGTACGCGATATCGATTGTCAATGTTTCCGAGGGACGTGTATCTAGGGCTACTTGGAACTACCGATAGTTTTACATATCAAATATTCTCACTTTTTATTTTACTCTCCTAACGATCGGAGGATCGAATTATTTTTCAAGCGCAGAAAATTAGTTACTCCGGTTTATTACGCGACAAAGCGACTAACGACTTTTGGTACTTAGCCCGGCGACAAAACGGCGCAACGAGCAATAATCGTCAGAATCAACGTTCGCCCCGTGAAAATCATTTGCGCGCAAACGACCAAATGGAATAATATCGTGCTGGAAATGTATATCCTCGCGTCTAATGAAAACCTACCAAAGGCACATACATACATAACGGCTAATGAGCTAAAGCAGGAATCTGACATTAACGGGCCCGCCGTGCAATCATATAAAAAGTGTGCGTATCACGCATTACCTAAAATACTAAAACTCGCAGATTACAAGCGCTAACCTCTTCATCCTCGATAATCGCGAAACTCTCTCTCTCTCTCTCTCTCTCTCTCTCTCTCTCTCTATAAAACGGAAAACACACGCACGGGCTCGTTTTGCCTCTCGTCCCGCAGCTTGGGAGAGTTTTCGCCTGTGTATATAAACGAGGGCCGCTCCGACTCGTTTGCAAGGCTACATGGCGTATGTATATACATGTATACAGGGCCGATTACATTCATTAGCTTGATTGGAAATGTGCGCTTGATAGCGGCGTACGTCGTTAAGCGCCGGGCGCGTTATTCCCCCGCCGCGCTTGTTCTGTGTGTTTCTGCGATCCGGGATAGGAGGGGACCTTTTTCCACTTTGTTGCGTATGTACATGTATGGGGAATGTACGTAATGCGCAGTTCGATTCGTTTAATGAATCGCACCGGAGCTTCTCTACCTGTGTACGCGCGTCGCTGATGACGATAATGCGTTTACGGGGCCGGCGCGTTACGATCGGAATTATTGTGTAAGCGGTGCGTGAAATTTAGGGCCTGCATTGTAAAACTCGACGAATTGTCGAAAAGTATCGACCCATTTTATGTACGGGCTTTATTTTTGTAAATAAATACTATTTGGAGTTGAAGTCGAGGCTTAGAGTGACACGAGTGTAGCCGGAAATCGATACCAAATGGCACATGTAAAGTTTCTTG
>UELU01077521.1:5475-22912 GCA_900490025.1 Megastigmus dorsalis | reverse complement strand
AGAGAGAGAGAGAGAGAGAGAGGGACGCATATAAGAGCTGTGCAAAAAAAGACGAGGCACGATGCCGCCGAGCGCGCGGAGCCGACGTCCCACCACATACGCGAGACATTTTAGACTTTTACGGTATTGATTAGCGAAAAATTAACATCCCGCCCGCGCGCGCGCTTTCTCTCTCTCTCTCTCTCTCTCTCTCCCTCCCTCCCTCTCTATCTGTCTTGCTCGCTCGCCTCCCCGTATACCCAAAGGCGAATCCTCCCCTCGGCTTCTTCTCCGACTTCTTGCGCGAGCGGCGGCTCGCACAGCTGAAAGCATTAAGACGCCACCCCACATGCGTGCACTTGATATACGCACAATGCGATAGTATATACGCCTACGTATAGATCCGTTATTTTATTTTGGCCCTACGTGTGTGCGTCCCGAATAACTCTGTGAGGGTGAATTAAGAGTGTCGCGGAGAAAAGGGAGATTAAAGCCGTGCAGTTGATCGTGAAACTGTCGAGGAGAGAGCTCCAGAATATTATTCTTTCATTTTACCACACAGCTCATATACATATACTTTCCTTCATTTTCAGTCCGTGCAAATTTTCATATTTTACCTTAATTTTGCTGAATATATAAATAAATTAAAATATTTCTTAATTGCTATTTTTTAATTCGTAATAAATTATATTATACCCGTCTCTAATATACTTCCTATTATATATACGAAGTAAAATAAAGTTTTTGAAGCCAAGAAAGAATTTTTTCTCAGACTATCTGTAAATTATTGTTATACCAAACTGAGAAAAATCGTTGATATCACAGCATCTATTATAAGAAATTTTCACAGATACATTTATTAATTCATTAACTTAGCTGATCAAAAATTTAGTTCAGTGAATATAGTCACTGTGCTACGTGTGAACATTAAACACATATATCGTAATATTATACGTATAAAGCTTGGAAGCACGTAATAAATAAGTAAATACAATAAATTTTGCTCTTTCATTCTTCGTGCTAAGTTAATGGTTATTTAATTACAGTATGATTGTAATCTAAATCTAATGTTAATATGCTCCAGAATTAGGAGTCGCACTCTTGGACTATATCTACAGCGATCACATTCATTTTAACACCATTCTTGATCTGACAGCATAAGTAACAGATCGAGTTCTTTAGATAAAAAACTGATTTCTATCGTTTTAAAAAGTTAAATACAATTCGAATATTGTTATAATATTCTTAAATTTTAATCATGTTTAAAATGAACGTTTATCAAATATTTAAATGTACTATGATATATTAACATCTTGAATATTTCAGTTTCAAGCAATATTTGAAAAATTTATTTCAATATTTGAAAAAATTAATGTTTTTATCCAATAAAAAATTTTGTTCAATCAAATAATTATTTAAAAATATCTGTCAAACTGATTATATTTCTAATAGTGTACATCTATATATGTTAACAATATTATCCACATTAAATATTGAAAAATATACTTGATGTCAAATAATTTGTCAAAGGAAGCTTCGACACTGTTATAGACATTGATAAAAGCGAACCCATATTCAAGTCGAAGTCATTGGAATTAAAGTTTATTTACCTATCATGATTTATATGATTGCGCAAAAATGCTGGTCTGCACAGGCCCAAGCTAGTAGCATTCTTACGTGATCGATGCGGCTACTCGCAGATTAGATTCCGAAAGCAAGGGGTCATTATGGTTACGTGTAGGTAAGTGAGTCGGTTATTCGACTGTGCTAACCATCGATTACCTCTCCGAATCAATTAGGGGCCCGGAGTCGTTACATGTAAATGTAATTTGCGGTGAGTATTTTTGATTAGTAGTATCTCCTGTGAACGCGCATAAGAATCAGGTATACGCTTGAGGCAAAAGTGGAAATCGACTTGTGCCAAAACTGAAGATACATTCATTTTATTCTTTATATTGTAAAGAAATTTTAATTGCAATTTAGAGTGAAATACTTAAGGGAATTTTGTATCGTTTACCAGCCATTGAACACTGCGTACGAAAATTATTTTTTATCATCATTTATTATAATTAAATACCAGATTTCGAGTATTGAAGAATCTACATAATTTTGTATTTATCGACGTTACAATACGAAATAGTATACTTTATGATGTACAAATATTATATTCTGAACGGTGTTAGAAACAGTATAATACTGTAAGCGTCGGTAGGTATAAGCTCGTATATTACAGTTTTAAGTTTTAATTGTGAGTTTTAACTTTTAATTTTGAGTTGCAATAAATGTATGCGTGTGTATACTGTGCTTGTATTACATGTCTTGATGACGTAGGACCTCGACTCCTAACAGTATGCAATGAATATTATCTTATATCATCTATCTTATATAGACTCCCCATTAACATTCAATCTCTCCTCTCAACGATTTTTATACTTCTTAAAGCTAAATTCTTGTCAATAAGTTTAAAATAGTGTTGCACGCTTGAAACTCTTTTACTGCATTTCATACGTTATCCTTCGAAAATAAGATTGTAACATGTTGGATCGGCAGATAATCAGGATCTTGGAAACTGGAAGGAGCAAAATATAATGAGATGTAAATTTTATGCCGCTCAGTATATACGAGATCAGAAAATCCGACAGGCACAAGAGGTTTCAAAGCATGATAAAGATTCACTGAACGATGTATACAGATCGTCGGGTCGATAGGGAGTGCGTGAGGTATGCGTTGTTACAATGAAAATCCGTGATATGCCCGAATAAAGAGTTATTAAAAATTTTACCTATTCGAAATTTCAATCACTTTGAACGTTATATAGACAGCGTACAATATAGACAGCGATTTTTAGCGATATACATGTATAAATACATGTACATTGAGTGCGATTCAATGTATTTTTAAACACTGGTAGATTTTCAAGTGACACGAAACGCATGCTATAAGAAGAAAAAAGAAGAAAATCTATGATCTCATAGAAAATTGAGCAATTGTCGGTATTGAGCATGTAAAAGCTCGCAATACGAGGACGACTCCTACAACAGCAGCTCCAGCTCAACACCTTTTTGACGAGGGCATCACCGGTAAAAAGCAACACATCGTGCACAAAGATAAAATTGACCGCACGTCGATTTGACTGTAGCTCCACACGCTCAGCCCGCAGTGGATGATGGAGATAAGCTCGGTCCAAAAGCCCGCGGACGTTGATCGAGCCTGGCCACGTATATGTATATACAGATTCGCATGAATCACTATGGCTCGCCTGGACCGGCGGCGGCCGTATACGCACACATAGCTGGAGGGGGATCTTTGGCGATCTTGGCCCGCGCGCGCGGGAGAATCTTAGCTCGGCCGCCGCTGGGGTGGCAGTAACGGAGAGAGAGTCTTTCTCGGAAGTGCAGTGTATAATATAGGCGAATAAGGCAGTGGGCGCCGGCGTCGTGGCTCGCATATATAGTTGCCACCCCTTCCCGCTCCTATGTTGGTTGCATAGACGCGTTGCTCGCTGCTCGTATACCTGCAGGGGCGGGATGGGCCGAGCTAAGACGAAGCGTAATGACGCCCTAAATCAATATGTGGAGCCCACTGAGATATGCATACGAACTAAGACAACCGCCCGCGCGGCGCTCTCGCTCTCCCTGAGCTTTTCTCTCTCTCTCTCTCCTTCTACTTATATATATATATACATATATACCCTCTTCTTCCTCCTCTTCCTCCTGCTCCTCTTCCGCCGCTTCTGCCTCCTCTGCCGCCTCCTCCTCCGCCTCCAGCTCTGCTTCTACTTCTGGCTGGCGCGAGAGCAAAAGGGTGAGTTTTCTCCTTCTCTCGGTGGGCTGCGCGCCGCGCAACGAAGAAAAGAGACCGAGCTTTTAGGTGGGGAGAAATTAAAGACGAGGCCAGCACAAAAATAACGACCCGCGAGCGAGGACCCCTACTACCTCTTTTTACCCCTCCACCACCACCTCCTCCTCCTCCTGCTCCACCTCCTCCGCTTCCTCATCGCTGAGCAGCAGCAGCAGCAGCAGCAGCCAGTAACCCCTCAGCCATTCCACTCCCTTGGTCTCTCTGGCGCGCACACATCGAGCTTTTACTCGGCTGCTCCGTACGCGCTTCTTCTCTCTCCGTCTCCCTCTTTCTGGCGCGCACTTTTAAGGAGCGGGCTGAAGGAAGCGGAGGAGGCAAATGAGAGAGGGAGAGAGAGAGAGAGAGAGAGAGAGAGAGAGATGGAGACGTAGCCGAGATATGGCATAATCTTCTACACGTCGTAAAACCGGAGGGTAAAAACTGTAAGAGCGAATCGGATTTTGCAACGAGAGATAGAGAGAAAAAGAGAGTGAGAGAGAGAGAAGGAGAAGCAGTGCGAGTAGAAGAGGAAGAAAGAGAGAGAGAGAGAGAGAGAGTTGGCCTAGCTCACGTATATACGGTAATATCTCGAGGCGAATGAATATTGTATACGAGTACGTAATTGGAGAGTCTGCGCGAGCCTGCACTGCCAGAGACAGAGCAATGGTACGAGGCGAGTGAAAGAGAAAGAGGGAGAAAAATAGAGTCCGATTCGAATCTTAACCCGGTCATATACATATACGTATATCCTTTTTTTAATTTTTTTAAGCAATTTCAAGCCTGACTTCCCCACCTGCGAATACGTGCACATAATCGTTGGAAGTTTATTGGGCGCCAAAAGAAATAGCAGCGAGAGAAAGATATGAAAAAAAAATTAAATTAATCAACGTCGAAAAGCAATATGATACAATAGACACTAATAATTAATCAAACTTGTTTATCAAATCTCGTTTATAATAAGAAGTTTCGAAACAACAAAAGTACTTTAATCATTTTTTAAGATCATAATAAAGAATTGCTACTCTTCAACAATGCAGATTTGATTCGGCATGAAAGTAGATATATACGTATTCAGTCAGACCAAGACAATATTCAATATAGTGCATACTTTTATTATACTAACTGCATTCGTTAATAAATTGCACGAATTATAGAAACATTGAACTTCGTGCACTTAAAAAGGCAACTTCTTGGCATTACGTTTAAAAGGACGATATCTCACAATCGCGTTGAAAAAGACAATATCTCAGAATCTCATTCAAAGAGATACAGCTATTTACGTAGAATTTATTTGAAAATGTTACATTCAAATCGGAATTACAGGCACAATTAGAATGTAACATTTTGAATGAAATTCTACATAAATGAAGTTACAAAACATTGCTTTAAAGTCGAGAGAAAAATTTTCAAGATATCACCTTTTTACCAAATTATTTTTAATAAAACTCTATATTAATATTTAAAGAAAACGGGATTTCCAACGATATTTTCATTATTTTGTTGGAATACACAACCTGATCATACCAAAAAGGCTTGAATTTTGTCAAATACAGTCACGTTTTGAATTTTGTTAGAAAAAGTTAATGAATCGTTTCAGTGGCTCATACCCGAACGTTTGTGAACCATGCACTTTACAAATCTGAAATCAATATCTAGCTAGATTTTTTTTAATTTGCTCATATTGCAACAGGATACTGTTATGGATAGTCCTGGCGCTATGGATCTGGTGGCTTACAGGTCCATAGTGCGAGACGGCGGCAACAGACCTTAGCTAAAAATAGCTGCCAGCTAGAACTGAAAATTCAAAATGGTAGATTCAATATGCTGACTTTTTGGCCGATTTTTAAAATTTTATAGAATTTTTCACATCTTAATTACATAATTTATACTTTTTTATGAATTCTGCAGATGATTTCCTAATATGCACACGACCAAATTAATTTGTTACATTGTAATTTTGAGTTAAATGTCAGTAGATGAGATGAGTAATATGTCCTATACATTTTACGTGCTTTTTAAATGTCTTTAAGGTTCGGTGTCGGGTCGGGTGTCAATAATATACGGTTGCCGAATTATTTATTTTATTTCGTTTATTTATGAATAAACATATATACTTTTTCTTTTGACACCAAAGTCGTTAAGCAATGACTTAAAACAACGAAATCTGTACATTCTGTTGAGATGTAGTGATAGTATAATAATAATTGCAGAACATTAGTTAATGTGTCCGTAGTTGCGTATCTTGCCCTAAATTTAGGTCATTTTGGTATGAACGGGATATAAATAAATAACCCTGGGTCATCGATATTTCCAGTAATTATAGAAAACCTGGCCTATAGTAGTACAAAAACTCACGACTTAATATTATTGTTCTTTACACTCTAACAATAGACGAGAAAAAAATGTTAACAAGTGACTATAAACAGCAGTGAATGTACACAACTGATTAAAAATTAAAAATATCTTCGGGACTAAGGACGATCCCAGCAGCACCAGCAGCGCGCAAAACTGGAGCTGTAGTTCTTTCGTAAAAGACGTAACGATTGCTGGACGAGAGCGTCACTCATGAGGCGCTTGAGCCGAGCGCGAAAAAAAAGAGAAGTGCCGACCCGCGCCTGCGGGAACGGCCTCGTTACGAAATAGACGCAGCGCGCGCTGGAGCATGATGATGAGGCATTGTTTGGATTTTCCATGACACTTTCTTCGTTGCGGCTCTTTCAAAATTTTTGGAAGACCATCACCTCCTCTCTTCCCCTCCCTCCCCCTTACGCGTATACATACGACCGACGGCGGCGGTTACTGCACTTCTTCTTCTACATCCTTCTACATCTTCCTTTTTCTCCTATAACTGCGAAGCTAAATTTCCATGTTGTCGAATAATTTTACTGCAAGTTTTGCGCATGTAAAGAAATGGATTTAGAATCAAAGAATAATGAGTTTGGAAGTTAATGTAACAAATAATTCATGTTCATTCTAAAAAATTACTGACCTTAAATAGAATATGCTTTTTAAAAATTTTGAAACGAGTTGGCTACTGATTTATCCTCGTCAGTTATATTATCAATATCTTAACTTTTAATTTTAAAGATGGCAAGACCCTACTGCTCGAAGTAAAATTTAATTATAAATTGTATTTGTATGTAATTATTTAAACTAATATAAAAAACAATGAACTATTTATCATTAACCCTTTGATCACCACATTTGACTGATTGAAGTAAAAATTTATTTTTATTCATTACTGTAAAAGTATTATATTAACTAAGAAAAATGTCAATTATTAAAGAGTTTCTCTGTAGAATAGCTGAGTTATAATGCTACATTTTCATAACATTGGTGACAGCAGTTCGAATTTTTAACATTAAATGTATATGCTGTGCACACTCTTAAAATATAATTTTATTTAACTTAGATTTCACTCGTAGATCGAAAAAAATTTTCACTCTTTGGATTTTTGAATAATACGATTTCTAAGTTATGCTATGTTTCAAATTATATAGTATTACATAATTACCTTTCAATTGAACCATTTAAAATAAGTAATTTATAGTATTGATGGCTACATGTCACTTTACAACACACCAAAAAAAGTGGTCTGTAATTTTGATCAGATCCCCCTATCTTTACGTATTTTGATGCACTGAATCCGAATCTGTATTTCGTTCAGTTCAAACACCTCGAAATTTTGAGTAAATCGAAAAAATAACGAAAAATCGTGACAACCGCGTAAAAACGTCAAAACCGCGAAAAGTCGCAATAATTGTTAAAAATACGTTAGTGAGCACGTGAAAATTTGGCAAAATTGTTTTTTGACCTTGATAAAGTGCGTTTCTTATATATTTTGATGCACTTAATTCAAATCTGAAATCGATTTAACTGCACTACCCACAGATTTTGCAAAATCGCAAAAAAAATATTTGATAATGGCGAAAATCATATTAATGAGCGTGAGAAACTTGTAAAAATAATTTCTATATTAGATCAAGTTAACTTCTCATGTATTTTGACTAGACAAGTTCGAATCTGAAGTCTCTTGAGCCCCATAATCCAAACATTTTTCAAAAATCGTAAAAGAATTAGAAATTGCAAAATATTTCATGGACATGAATTAATTCGAAATAAATTCTACTGACTGGAATAGGTTTTCTTTGACGCTGATCTTACACTTTTTTTCTCTTGTATCGAACTCCTGTAACGAACTCTTCTTTTCTAATGACCTATGCAACGAGTGCCTCTTTCTCTTCTCTTTATTCTGATTCGTTCTCTCTTTAGTATCCAACAAAAATCTGTGTTGACCCCATTTTAGTTGATATCGATTCTCCATTTGACTTATATCTTGATGAAAGTAGTCAAAGTAAGAGTTTAGGAAGTAAACAGAACACATCAGGGTTTTCACAATGCCCGTGCTTGTGCCTATAACTAGGGCACCTCCACGAGGTGACGGTGGGCAACAGACCCATCTGGCAGAGTCCCTGGGCTATCGGCATTCATGCAGTCATGGCAGGCACAAGCAGTAAATGTTTCGGAACCCCAGTATCGACGGCTTGTCAGGATGAGAAAGTGGGTCCGGAGACGTCGTCATCAAGCGCCGCAGCTCTATGTCAGTGGGTAACTTGGCCTCTGTAGAGTGTAATGCTATACGAGAAATAACTCATACAAGTGTGATAAAAGTCTTGATGCGTTTTGTATTGTTTGTGGTGAATTTGAAGTTTCCAAATATGGGATGCCTTTATCTGATAAATTGAAATCTCTTTATAGAACTTCTTTAGTTTTCAAATTACCAACCAAGATGTGAACTAGGTGTCATATATATAGTTTGTGGCCCGTGTTACGCGATGTTAATACGATGGGGAAAACTGGAAAATGAGAGCAGAAGAGATTTACAAAACTGATTATGACCAAAGAGGACGGAGTTTCATCCAGAATCGAGGAGTATCAACCCAAACCATTGATCGATCCTTCAAAAATTCTGATACCACCTCTTCATATCAAGTTTGGTCCGTTGAAGCAGTTTGTCAAAGTTCAGAACAAGGGTGGTAACTGTTTTCAATATTTAGGAGAGGTTTCCGCGATAAGTGATGTGGAATTAAAAGAGAGTATTTTCAATATTGCTCAAAGAGTTGTTGAGAAATCACTACAACCAGGTTACTTGATGAGTCTCAAATTGCATTTCCTACAATCTCACCATGAGTACAAAACCTTGGAGACTACAGAGAAGAACAAGGAGAATGATTCTATCAAGATATAAGTCAAACCATATATAATATTAGTTGAGAATTGATACAAAAGAAGATGGGATATCAACATGATGGCAGATTTCTGTTATATAGAATATATAGATAAAGATATCCATGACATATTTTTCGATTTTTTTTTATGTAATTCTGTGGATCAAAATATATAAGAAATACACTTGATCAAGGACACAAAATTTTTTCCCGAACTTTCTCTTACTCACTAACGTGATTTTTCGCGCTTTGTAGCGATTTTCTCTTTTTTTTCCGATTTACTCAGAATTTGGAGGGTTTTTGAGCTAAACAGACTTCAGATTCGGATTCAGCGCATCAAAATACATAAAAAATACACTTGATCAAGGTCAGAAAAAAAAAATTCATAATTTCCTCGTGCTCACTAACGTGATTTTTCGCGATTATTCGATATTTTTTGCGATTTACTCAAAATTTTGTGAGTGCTTGAGCTAAACCGACTTCAGAATCGGATTCAGCGCATCAAAATACATAAAGATAGGTGGATCTGGTCAAAAGTATAAACCACTTTGTTTGTGTGCCGGTGTCATTTTTGTAAACTAGAAAAATGTTGACATTCATACCAGTATAAATATATTTCCTGATTAGTTTTTGCAATGATCAACTATAAACTATCGTACCTTAAACTTTAGATTTAGAATTCAAATTTAATCCATAAAAGCCCTGTGCGTTCTAATTATGAAAAAGCTATTAAAAATAATCGTTTTTATACTGACTGTAACTTTATAAGCATTGCTATTAACTACAAAGAAGAAGGTTGGAAGAATTGATCGCAGCGAACAGATTTTGTACGTTTATTTATTAGCGATGTTTTGGGAGTTTCAGAATACTCCCTTCTTCAAGCTTAGCCAAGTAAAATCCTGAAGAGGGAAGTATACTGAAACTCCCGAAACGACGTGTCGCTAATAAATAAACGTAAAAAATCTGTTCGCTGCGATCAATTCTTCTAACCTTCTTCTTTGTGAGATTTTTGCAAACAATAAAGCCAATTGATAATTACTGCTATTAACCCATTGACAAGTGTATAGTGGGGAATGTAGACTCTATATTTTGATCAAACTTTGGAAACTCTCTTAACATGCGAATTAATGAACACAGTTCACAGCGATTCTTAGGATGGGCCTTCGTTTTTGTGATAATCATATTTCAAGTAATCGAAAAATCTTACTTATAAAAAAAATAATAGCATAAAACTCTTATAAAAATATGGTAAAATAAAAAATAAAAGTTGAGAATTAATTTCTTTTAATTGAGTGGTTGCAAAAGTCAAAGTCTGGGTTCCTACATAAGTTGTAAATGATTAAACTTTAATCTCAATTTTACACTTTAAACTAGTGCAAAATGCAAAATGACTATGAATCTTAGGTACAAGACGGATTTTCAATCTTCATAATCCTTGAATAGGTTAAACTTTTGATATTAATGAAACGCTGATACTAATATTCATATGATTACAATATATATATATATATATAATAAAAATAAATATATTATTTGATGACAGATTTCATAAAAACTTTCGAATGTTTTAATTAAAATGATCAATACAAATCACATTTCCTATTTTCATTATCATATGCGACTCAGAATGTGACCATTAACGATCGACATCCTCTCAGAAGATGTTATTTAAAAAATGAAGACCCATTTAAAATATCGAGACACATATTTCATTATTTTACATAAAATGAAATTTCCTGAAGTTTTTGTGAAATCGAAAAACCACATTTTTGGTCATCTTTTCATCAATCATCGTACATTTTCTCATAAAAAATACATTTATTTGTATATTTTATTTAGGTACTTATAAATTTTATACAATAAATTACTTTCATCTGAAATATTTTTTTTTTTATATTTACGACTCCACAAAAATTAAATAAATGCAAATGGAAATTAAATAAAATCCGGTCTTTGATGCTAATGTAGGTATCGTTACCGGTTACCGATATTCAATCATTTTCTCTTACGTTCTCCTTACTCTTTATTATTTTATATCATTTACATGATTGCTATCTATTTTATATCTATTATTTTTGTATAGCAATTCGTGTTATTTAATACCAAAGATTGATCAAAAACTGGATTTTTTATTGATCAATTAACACTGTTCCTGCACGTGTTTAAAATCAAAAACCGGTTCAAATAAAACTTTATCTTTAAATGTTTATGATTCACTGAATAATTGATATTTTATAATTACGTTTTTTTTTTTACTGTGACAATAAAATATTTAAGAATAAAAATGTTGTTAAAAAATTAAGGGTATACTTTTATTTTATTTTTTGTATTTGTAAAACTATACTGCTTTCTCGAATACTCTTAATTAATGGAAGACCGTTACCGGGACTAAGAACATTTAAGGACTGTTAGTAAGAATATTTAAGAATTATTATGAAAAAAGTATATCCTATCTAATAATAGGAGTAAATAATATTTAGCTAATTATTAAATATAATTGTAAATTGCTTTGTTAGAAAAATTGCATTTAAGGAATCCGATTTGTTATGACGCTTCTTGCTGTAGTTAATTTCTAAAAATTTCAATTATTTTATATTAACGTATATAATAGACTATTTTAATATAATAAATAATAGTAAGTATGCTCAAATTGAAAACCTATATTGCTATTTTATGTGAGGTCTGGCGCCATCTCTACAAATATTCGAGAACTCACTTAGTGTACCATACAAAAGTAGGTAATGAAGGAATTATTAGTATTTCTAGATTGTTTAATTATTAAAAATAAGATAATTGATTTGTTTATAAAATTAGTATTTTTATAATTATTAACAAGAAAATATTCTGTTCTTGACTAATTTTTTAATTTAAAAAACGAATGTAAGTAATCACACTGTAACAAACCAAGCTTTTTTAAAATATAACTTAACTTAACCATAACTTAACTTTAAAATATATGATAGACAGAATTTTTTATTCGTAATGCTGTATAAATAATGTATATTTCAATCATATTTTATCTTTAGTATTTAATAAACTAATGCTTTTAATTATAGTACATTTCAAGTTTTTTTGTTAATCAATTATAAATAGGTAACAATGATAAATAATAACATGTAAATTGATATACTATATTTATAAATACTTAATTAAGGTCATCCATTAAATAATAAATTAAGTATATAATTTTAAATATATTTTTACAGTTTTTTTTTTAGAATTTTTGAGAATTTTAGATGCAATTATAGAGCTTATGCAAGTAAATATACATCAATTAATGGTAAAGCTTTTTATTTATATAGTTGTTGAAACGTCATTTAAAAAAAAAATATAGTTGTTGTTTCTACATTATCCTGTATTTCCAACATTTTTATAATAATCCTTTCTCGATCGATTCGGAAAGAATGTGCATCTCATAGGCTGAATATCATAAAATGTAACTGTGATCTACTGCTTACATATTGCAAATATTGATTAGATTCTTATGTGGACCTACATTTGGTGCACTATACATGTATTCAACTTTTCAGGGTCTTTCAATTGACCGTTTTTGGTGCAAGGATTTACCAATGTTTAAGAGTTTTTATTTTACAATTGCGTACAGCCATCTATAAATATTATGCGAATAAATTATCATATGTCCGTAGAGTTATGATAATCAATGTGTAGAGTATCCGTATGTCTGTGGGTTGGAACCAAAATATTTTTAAATTGCTAATGTCTTATATTTTACAATAATAGAAACTCTTTTAAAGCCTCACATTGCCTAGGTGATGATGATTAACTATTTAAAATATCTCAAAATTCTGTAAATAATTTTCATTTAATTAAGTTCAAAAATGTAGAATTCAGTTAAAATGGACAATTTTGATTAACTGTAAATAGATATGAAAAAAGCAACTTAAAAATATAGATTTAACAATAATTAAAAGAGCATAATCTACATAATTTAGTAACATAAATTCTATTAAGGGCTTGTAGTCTTTGAGCTTTAAGCAGGACTCTGTGAATATATAATGATATAAGTTGCTACATACTTTCACGGCTCTAGTTATAGCAAAAAAATTTTAATATAACTAAAATTCTCTCTGCAATAGCTAAAATTTTACTCTTATGTATGGGAATCGTAGCCTTTTTTTTTTTTACATTAAATATACACCAGCCTCGCATCATCTGCTGGTCTTATAAAATTGCGTCAATCATAGTGATAAGGTAGAAATCTTTCCAACTCTTCAAGAACCCCTTATATTGTCGAAGAGCAACACAATTTTTGTGCTCTTTAAATGTAAAAATTTAACAGAACATTCAATAAAAGATCAAATTTTTACTTCCATAAATAAATGTTGTAACGTTTAAAAACTAAAATTTTCCATCATACTTTTTGTGTTAATTTTTATTTTTGAAGTATTTATTATTTTTATAAACACAAATTAAATTTGGAATGGTAGAAGAATAAAAGGTGGAGTTCTATTTAATATTTTACCAGATACTTCGATAAAAATTGTGTATAATGGATCTTAAAGTAGTTTAAACGTATAATTTTAAATAAAATATACTTAGCATTTATAAAAATAAAGGTGTTATAAAGGTATTATAAATTTTAAAAGATTTGTAGATCTCCAAATTGAGCAATACAAATCAGTGTACCAATTAAAAATCTTGATTGATTATATCGTAATGAAATACATGAATCTTTCGAATAATTCATATGCAATTCTTCAAATTTCATCACCCACCTATGAATTTATCCATCGGTGTGCTGGATAGGCAAATCGGGCTCATCACATGTTACGCCAGATACAAGGTTATAGTGACAAAGCAGAAAATTCTGTGAAAATGTAACGCTACAGATTCCAAGTATCGCAGATGTTTTGTCGCAAGAAAATACACTAATATGAAAAGTACCTAATATTCGGTGGTTTTTAAGAAAACGTTTTGCTCCATCCGTGTTTGAGAAGCGGGGATTTACGCCATTACGCGGAAGAGATAAATTTTGTAATTGCGGTCTACTGCGACGATTCTTGACGATAACAGAAGTCTACATCACGAATCTGCTTATTATAGCTTATTAATCAGATTATTACCAACTATTATAGGGAACAACATTCAATGCAGTATTTTTCCAGATTCAGAACTGAGACAAAATGTATTATTAGAGTTGTGTAATGGTATCTGCTCGAAATTACTTATCCTATGGTTTCAAATAAAATTCTATCTCCCTGTAAAGATAATTTTGTTTCGAATCAAACTTTCTAATCGATGAAAATGAGCATATCTAGCGAGTGCAGTACTATAATTATTGTAAAATTAACACCATGAGGATACCGCAGATGAGTTAATGTCAGGTTTTTTTTATCGATTTCTATTCTTTTTACAAGTTTAAATTAAAATATAATATAATATAAATTAAAATATAAAAATCGTATATCGGTTGCACTGGAACAATATATACAGCAAGTGTTCTATGATACACAAAAAATACACTATTGTTTCTCCAAATTAACCCTTTCAGGCCAAATGCACATTGGAATGGACAACAATCATTTTGATTTTTGTGAAATTATGCATATATCGAATAGGAGCCGAGAAAATTCAACAAATTAATCGACTTGAAAATGACCATCAATCATTTTAGAATTATTTAGAAAACGCTTCGTCGTCGAAAAAATAATTCAGATCTGAAAGAGTTAAAAAAATATAGGTCTCAGCAAATGTCTAGTCCGAAAATGTGTTCTATTTCCATAGGGATGTTTGTATATTACTTTTATGGAAACAATTTTCAAAATGATGGTAAATGTATTCAAAACACATTTTTCTCGGAGTTTGGTCTGCGAGTTATACTAAGCATAAAAATGGAATGCAGTTACAGTTATTTGATAAAACAATCGACACTCGAATTATTTATTTATTTTCTTTATATGTATGAGGGTAAAGATTAGTTTGGAAAGGCCAGTTGATTGGCAGCCACATGCATCATGTGAAGGTGAAAGAATCGATTCCCAAATCAGCCTGTAAAACTGCCCATCGCGGGGCAGCTGAAATGGCAGCCGCGCAAAGTAACTCGGGGACAAATCGGTGCGCAACGGCAAGAGGATGAAGTAGGTATGCAAAGAGACGAAGCCGAACGAGTGCGTGAAAAAGAAGGAGTAGCGCGAAACCTCCCATTATACCAAAGGAGAGCGCAGAAAGCGCAATGCTCGGTGCAGGAACGCGCAGTAGCCGTGCGCTTATATACGCATGCATAGATAGGTATATATCAGCAGCAACCGTGGACCGTGGACTGTGCGAGGCGGCCGCGAGTGTCCTTCGGAAACCTGCCTCACCAGCGCGATCGGGAATTTCTGGTCCAGCGCGCCGGAGCGCGATGCATTCACTCGCACGCGCTAAATATATACGTGCAGCGCAGCGCAGCGGCGGCGCTGCAACGGTATTACAGTCCCAATACGCGCGGCCGAGCGTTGGCTGCGGGACGGCTGACGGTGCGCGCAACCGCCGCTACTCAAGGGCCCTGGCTTTTCAGCCGTGACTGTACCGCCTGCACGCGTATAGCGTATAGGCGAGTTCGACGCCTGGTGCGGAGAGGAAATTTTTGTGAAAATTCGCGTCGATCTCCCAAACTGCACGGTGCGCCTTTTTACGATCTACCAACTGACTTCGTTCGATTTTATACGTTTCGCCTTATATGGCCATGGGACTATTAGCTGCAGCTTTGAAGAAAATTCATGTTTCCGTACACTGCCAGGCATCCTTAGCTCGATTCTCTTTAAAATTCACACTACCTGCAAGTTCAAAATACCTATTAGATACTACTTGGCTGCATCAGTAAGATAACTATTCTTGAAGACAATTTTTCTATTATGCTTTTACATTCATGTTGCTAGAAAATTTCATAAAATCGCTACCTAGTATTCTTCTTATTATATTATTAAGGTTCCATTCGTTATTAGTTTTGGGTACAATAATAAATTCTTTTTATGGAATTGATGTATATATATACAATCATCCAGGATTTTATTTTATTAATATTAGTTATACTAATACTAAAAAAACTTAAATTTGTGTATATGAATAGTTAAAAATTACTTGTAATTAATTTTTTTATAATGTTTTTTTGTTTTTCAACAATGACTATCGTAATTGCTTTACTTATAACACAACAATTTGAAAAATTATAATGTACAAATACCCTTACGTTAAATTATGGAAACTTTTTGTAAATTTAATGTTTGATACATCATATATGTTTGTGTAGGTTTTTGTATAAATGTAAAACACTTCGTATATCATTACAATAATAACTATATTCATTTACAAGACACATCGTAAGTTTTTAATTGTCGGAATAAAAATGTTTACTCTGCATAGGGATAATTACCATGAAATAAACGTATAATAAGTGGTCTATTAATAATGATGTAGCATATTATATAAGCTATAATACTTGCAATTGATTAAGTGGTAAGTTTTGCGTATATTTAGAATGATTTACTGGCGTGTATACCTATCAATTGTCGCTAGAATTTATTTATAGATATATGCTGAATGTATATGTTTTGATAAAGTAAAGTTTGATAATCCTTATTAACACATTAGCTGAAACGTTTTGAATTTTCGGATTTTAGAACCACAATTTTTCGTGTGTAACCATACCGTAGTCAAATATAGTTTGAGTGAAGCATAATAGCTTCAACTACCAATTTTACCTAACCTTTGTAAATTTTTTATTATATTACATAACTTTAAAGATGTTTGATTTCTATAAGTTTTTTAAAATATCTTTAACATTATATGTATCTGTATTTAGAGATTACAGCTTAGAACAGAATACAAAAATATTTATGTAAATATAATACATGGTTCTTTACTATATAATACCATAAAAATGACAATTATCGACGTACTTAAAATAATAAACTATAAACCACGGTTTGATAAATATGTATACAGTGATCAGTATAACTATTGTGGGCTCAATAATAAATATTTATTTATTCATAAGGCGTTCCAATACAATGAATGTAAAACGAACTTGGAAAGATTGCTCAAAGTGAATAAAAATTTGTTTAGGATAAAAAGGTATAAATATCTACCACTCTTTTGAGCACAAAAAGTATATAATTTTAATAAACGCAGACGCCGAAACTAATAAGAAACTTAACAAATAAGAATTACATGATTTAAAACTATATCTTATTAGACACAGTCCGGTTTATGCACATAATTATTGTACACTTAATTATTGTACACACTAAATTACACCGCTAATATTTTTCACATTGCATTCATTATTGTGCACAATATTTTTTAATTGAGTTTATAAAATAAAGGAAATTATTATGCACAATTTTTTTATGCACAAAACATTAATAATTCATTAAATTGTACACGAA